>JAQGCH010003281.1:0-10890 GCA_034699485.1 Nanhermannia elegantula
GTGTTATTGTTATGAGCTTTAATTTTTCTTGTTTACCGTTTAGTTAAAATTTTGTACACATGTATCAAATATTCCTAACACGTGGAATATTCTTTACTAAGCTAATGGTTATTTCCTATGAGGTTATTTCCAAGAGATTGTGGGCATGTGTTAGGTTGGGAGTAAAGAATTCATAAACAAATGAGCCTTTCTTTATAGGGAAGCAATAATGAGGTGATTCCCAGCTTTTCGTTATCAGTCTTATGATTGTGTGTTTTTCACTGATTATAACATTTGAAATTCAATCACATATTAGTTTAGTAAATAATAAAATGTTTTGGCAATACTTTTACTTTCGATAGAGTATATCCTCAAGGACTCACTAATACGAGTAATACGTAAATTATAAGTCAGCCATTGTGTAAGTATTAGTATGTATAATAAGTTCGCGGTTTCATTTCTATTTTAATGGTTTTCCATATTTTCTAACTCTATTTATATGGCAAACACTTAAGTCAGGAATATTAACATTTTCCTTCAATCGGTCTATTTTTGTCAATTTTTCAAAATATCAAATGTAGACATCATTGCAATCTTCATTGCAAATCAAAACAATATGAAAAAGCATTTATTTTTAAGTGATTTCATAGAACCAATTCAAAATTACAACAGAATCAAGAAAAATGTTAATATTACAGAATTAAGGGTTTGTTAGGATATAGAATAACAAATTATGCTGAAGGAGCAGATCCACGAACTTATTAGACAAACCAATAATTGATAATTAAAAGATTCCGTTTGAAGGCTGAGAAAAACGTAAACAACTGACAAAATCTAACGTAATTAGGCCTTGAATTTCGTTTTGAAACAAACAGAATATTTGTCAAAAGTATAAATTATATTAAATACAGATTGGCACAATTCTGTGATAGCCATTTTTACCAAAATTAATTGAGGATTAATTCAATTATTTAACAATTTAATGCATTTCAAGACTCATTTGTATATATAGTAAATCACTTGTATTCATATTTGTAATACTCATAAAAATACTTCTATACATTATTATACAGTAAATAACTATATCAGTAAAATATCATACGGCATATACTGTATACTATAGTGTATTAGTTTAGCAAACATTAAAAAAATTGATATGAAATGGAAAGTGATTAAAACTAAATACACGAGTGATAGTGAGTCAAAGTTATATAATTTAATAGAAATCAGGTCAAGACGAGCCTATTTCATGTTTCAATTCTATATTAACATCATTTAGAGCTAATTCTAGTATGACTTTAGCTATTATTTGAGATTTTCACTTATATCAACAATTGAACCCATTTCCATAAGAAGGGCCTATCAGTATATACAAAGTGCTATACGAATAGGCCCTTCTTAAGGAAATTGGTTCAATTAATTGAAGATATTGTGTTTTTTGAATAAAACTTTATTTATTTTATTGCTTCAAATGCTTTTATTCAAACTAATTCAATAAAATATAATTTAAAGCAATTGCACAGTGTTAACACTCAAAATGTTAGATTATTTGTATGAATAATTCTCAATTATTATGTAAATTATCTTAAAACCAATCAACTCAACCGTCTATTTGAAAAATCATTTTAAAAGTTTAAATCATTTATTCGTTAACTTTACTTAAATTCTCAACAATTTGTTTGAATTGATATGAACTAAAACTAAATCGATTATACAGTATATCTGATAACCAAAAACTGAAGAAACTTTGCAGAACTATATATACTTTATGGGTAAATCAGAATTTTGTGGCACAAATACTGGCATTTTGGCAAATAAGTAGCGGTCAAGTAATCCATATAACTATGAATAACTGCTAATGTTGTAAATCAAACTAATTCTCAACTAATGCCCAATCAATTAATATCTATTATTGAATCCATGCCTGAGATTATATAAAACAGTTTATTTTAAATAGAAAACTATTCAAATAATACAAGTGATAAGCTATGACTTTTTATGGCTTAAAATAGAAGACAATGAAGATATAGGTGGGATCGCTATTGTATTTATCTTTCACTTTCTAGAGATAAAGTTTTATAAATATTTGTGCAACAGATCGAACTCAACTAAAACAATTGAATAAAAGCCATAAAATATAATTCATGAAAATAGTTCAATATTCATATTGGATACCAATAACTAACACACATTTGTATAACTTGAAACACATAGTGATTAGTTTTAATGAGTTTAATCACTTTATATAATCTATTATTACATAAAAACAGTGATTCTAACAAAAGTGAAGTTAAAGCTCATGTGACTGCTGTTAAATATAGGCTCAAATGTATTGACATTTATAATAAATATGTTTAAAAGTGACACATCATTACTTAAATAAGATAAAGTAGCTTAGGATAACACAATACAAGTGCTCTTACGGTCAATTCAAATAGAAACTAAACAATAACACAATAACCATATGTTCAATAAGATAAAAGCTATGGAAACAGTTACTGCTAATGGCTATCAATTACTTTTTATATTTCAATTCATTTATAACAGTTTAATATATAAATAATAAGTTAGTGTTGAATGCATTTCACATATATTCTTATCGAATGCACATAATGTAGTGATAGTAGTGATAGGACTGTATAAATTCAGGGGATTCACACGTTTGTTGGACTTTTACATTAAATTAGATTACATGGCATTAAATCACTGCAGCAGTACTATAACCAGTGAGGTTAATGTGACTCTCATTCCAAACTAATACTTAATACTTAATACTAATAAACTGCCAATAATAGTGATATGATTGCTAAAAAGTCAACTCTTTCATAGTATAACATTTGTATTTATAACACTGCACCTGAGCTGCACGGGTCACGTTCTCTTCAACAGATAATGCCACACATTTTTTCCTTTTCAGAGTTAAATAAATCCCATTTCAATTCTATTTATATCTAAATCAGACCCAAGATTCCGAATATGAAAGAGATTTTTTTCTAAATCCTATATATTTTTAAGATATTTGACTTTAACTCTATTTTTACAAAGAAATTTTTGCAATTCTGTTAACACCTCAAAGACTATTAATTTTAGATAAAAATCTATTTCATATTCGGAATCTTCGGTCTGATTTACATATGAATCGCTTCAAATTGAATTCAAATCTGATTTATTTAACAAAATGAAAAATCTGTGCATTATTTGTCGGTCAACAGAACCAGACCTGAGCTGCACAGGTATTACCGGTGGTAAAGAGCGACCGCTCAAGAAAGTGCACTATTTTTAAACACATAAAAGTCTATTTAACGCTAATTACTAACTAATACATACATTAATACACTGTATATAAGACAGAATATACTGGAAATGTCAAAACTGACAGCCAAGACAGTCAACAGCTTTACACACTTTGAGCTCAAATCAAATCAAATCAAATGAATGCAATCAACGAATGTCTCCAATAAAGTATTTGTTTGTAACTTAATATTGAATAATAAACTTTGTATTTATAAAAAAAAATGAATGAAAAGAAGTGATACCTAAAGGCAAATGACAGCAAAGGGCCATCGCAGCCAAAGCCCCGGCAGAAGCGCCACATATTTGAGTATTGGGATGAAGTGGTGCGTACTCTGTGAAACATGCGGCCACTCCTACGTGGTATAGACCTAAGAAACCACATCCAGCGAAAGATAATGACATTTGTGTCGCTGTACCAGCTGTTGGTTGTGCTGACGGTTGTGCTGATGTCTGTGCATCACATACAACACCTTTAGTAACCATTTCTTATTATATTATTATTATTATTAATTCAATTATTTACTTATGTATAACAACTATAAGTGTAATGCGGAATAACTTTATTATTGATATCTTTATATATATAGCAATACTTGTTATGTATTTATAAAGATATTTCGTATTTATATGATATGAATACGTATTACTACTAATTCACTGCTAATTAATCATTGTGTTCATCACTTACGACATCAGTTTTATATATTAAATATTATTATATTAATTGCTTTTTACAAATCTATTTATATATCACTACAAATGAGTACAAAATGAATTAATGCTTTAAATAATTATTGAATAATAGTATTCGACTGGTCCTCAAAAATCTTTAATTACATTATTAATAAATACTACACTTTATTGACATTTACTATATATAAGCACTCAATGCTTTGAATCAATGCGACTCTGATTATACTGTTATAGTGTTTGACGTAATATAAGACCATAACTCACAGCCAATCATATAAGAGAATGTGATAAAGGATCAGTTCATTTAGGCATTCAGTTAGGAACAGGTGATCAGCGTTTCAGGTTATGGTATAAGATGTGTTTCCCTGAAGTAAGTTTGCTTTCCTGTATATCAGTATGTATTGCACTAATACCTGATCCTTCATAAAGTTAAGCTTAGGTTAGGTATTAGTGCAATGCATGCCTGCTTTACAGGAAAGCAATCTTTACTCCAGCGAAACACATTGTATACTATAACCAGTGATTCATTGAAGGATTGCAGCATTCATTCATATATATTTATTTGCACTAATAGTGCATACCATTACCACACTAAATACCGAAATACCGTTTTTTCGGTAATACAATTGTATACTTTTTGAATGGCTCATAAATGCATAAATACTGTTCTAATTCAAAGATCTATTAATATAATGAGAATGTTTTTCATACATTATAATTAATGATGTTCATAAGCTCGAAAAACTTAGATCCTCAGCCTAGATTCAAAACACAGAGCCTTAGCCTCTAAATTTTTTTTACATAAACTTACATAAACAATACAAGAGAAGAACACAGTGAAGCAACATATTAAGTTAAGGTCAATTTAAGTAATATGTCTACAGGCGTCAGCCATTTAGTACTTAAGCACTCATAGTGGAGAGGGGTTTAACAAAACCTTCAAACTCTTATTTTCCTATATATTTAACATTAGGTCACGCGTGAAAATGCGTATAAGAATTCACATTTTTTGCGTACGTACTTAAAGGATGATGCCACAGGCTCTTTAGGCTCATTAGGCTGAGCATAAGATTCTGAAATGCTCTTCGAGCTGAGGCTATGGACAACATTAATTATAATCAATGAAAGACACGATCAGACAACCAGTGGCGTAACTAGAAATTTTTGATGTGGATGGGCTCAGAATCGGAAAAATAGAAGATATAGCAATTTTTTAAAATTGTCACAGACCTACACTTAAACTGAGGAAAATCTCTGGGCTATTATAGCTCCCTTAGCCCATAGGTAGTCACTTCAGTGATGAAAACAATTGAACCGATTTGCATAAGAGGGGCGTTTGAACACATATTAAGTGCTATACTCGTACACCTCTCTTATGGAAATCGATTCAATTACAACATTGATTACAACCGCACACACATAGACTCACAAAACCCGCGAATTGCGGTGTGAAAGCATAGCTCTAACCTGTAGTACACCACCAGTTTTGCTGTGTTTCCAACAGATGTCACTCTAATTAAAATTCATTTCAACTGACAATTAATTATGAAATTTATTATTAAAAAATAAACAATTACTTTATTATTAATTGCATTAAAACATAGCATTGTTTAGAAATACATAAGTAAGTAGTGATGTCATCGCCAACAGAGACACACGAGACAGACGAGACAGACGTGACAGACAAGCATTCAAATGAAGCGATAGAAGAGTCTTATAGTGAGTCCATCGGTGAGACCGTCTTCTCTAAGCACTGGATCATCAAATCATTGTTAAACACCATTCAAGTAATTATAGCGATGGATATCACATCACACATAACACTCAATTGCATGTGCAGTACATATAATACAGTGTATTGTATTGTATTGTATTACAGAGTCATATGAATGTGTATTACATTTCACGTCAATTCAATTACATATTTTATTACTTATTAATATTTGGTTTCATTTTTAGCAAATAAATAGCGAAACTCTTTCTCAACAAAGTGCTAATCATGCGAGTGATGGCTCTCTCGAAGAACTTGACTCACAATTGGAGGAAACCCTTTGCCTGCTGTGGGACATGTCTGCCAACGAAGATGTGATGCTATTTCTCAAAGAAATGCAAGCCATAGACCTCTTTCAAACAGTTATGGTCACAACCAATTGCGCCAGACTTGCGGTGAACTATATTTCAGTATTTTCTAAAAACCATATTATTATTTGCATTCAATTCCATTCTACAGTAGTTTCCAATTGTATTCCAATAAATATTTATAAAAATTAGTTATTATTTTATTTTTAATCATTATATTAATGTTTTTCAGGAAATAAGTGCTGGAATTTTGGCGAATATAGCACACAATCATAGTATATGTGTTTGTTTAGCACATAAACAAGGATTTCGGTATATATATGAACTCAACTTAACTTTTATTTGTGTGAAACAAACATAAATTGAATATATTTTTATTACTTTATATGTTCAGTGATTTGATACTAAGCTCATTAGAATCTACAGACACACCATTTCTCATACAAGTGATTCGCTTAATGAGCACCTGTTTGAGTAATATTGAAGTGCAATCATTATGGGTCTCATCAATCAAATCAAAGTCCTCTCAATTCTTCTCAACAATTCAGTACACTTTAGAAAATAATCTCAACTCTGATCTATTGAAAGCATTGTTCGCATTTATAAATAAGATTTTATATATAGACGACTCTCTCGCCAGTGAATGGCTTCAAACGGATCAACAAAACCAATGCGTCAAATGTTTACTCCAAGCGAGTGATCAATTGATAACCGATAGTATAGAAAACATTGAATCTATTGATTATTTATGGCTTATATTGCATTCATTATCACTACAAAGTCAGCAATTTTTCTCAACACATATATGTTATTCACAAAACGAAGTGATTCCTCTCCTTGAAAGCTATATAACCACATCTTTCGGTGAATCAGTTGATTATCTAATATCAAGTGCACACAGAGCTGGCGCTCTTTCAGCTTCCATATCATTATGTAATCAAATCATTTCCTCTTCAATTAGTAGTTATGAGAAAACTGTTGCAAATAATGGCCAATTAATAGACTGTTTTCATCATTTACTTATAAACTGTGATCAAAGTATTCTTCAAATGTCCTCAAATACAGAGGCATTTGAATTGGCTTCCAATCAGTTGAAAGCTATTATTGAGCTCTTCTCTTATATTAAAAGTAAATCTATTATTAAATCAGAAATATCTAAAAGTCGATGATTGTCATAATTGACTGTCTAATTAACTTTGACATAAATTATTTTCAAACCTTAGTTTAAGCTGAAGGTCGAGTTGATTCAGTTGTTTCATTATTTAATTGTTACCATTTATTTAAATTATTTTGAATAAAATTAATGTTAGCCTTAAATTAAGCTTAAGTTTAATTAATATAAATATCGATTATATATTGATATGAAATGAAGAAATGGTTCATTTAATACATGTCAGCATATATAGGAATACAATAAGATGATTGATAAGGCTGACCACCGCTACCTTACTTTTGGCTCAATTTGAGGTTACGATGCAAACAGAGATCAGTCACTTTATAAAAGTAATATTCAAAAAATATTAACTTTTTATTAGAAATTATTTTTTTTATTTAGGAATTTTTAGGCTATTTTTGAAAAATATTTAAATTTTCACATTTTTCTTGAGATTTATCATAACTATACTTAAACTTGACGCGAATAACCAATGCGGGAGGTGTGAGAGGTGGTCAGTCTGATTTCTATACAATTATTGAGCCCTTTAGATATACCAACAAAACTGATATCAGATTCTATTAATAAATAGAAACCAAAATTGAAGAGAACAAGACTTAACATCTCACAAGTCATCTCATGAGTAAAAAATTCTTTCGTTAGTATAAATTCCAAAATTAATTCAATTATATAATTGTTATTTCTATCAATAAAATTTTTAATGAAAACTCATTCAACGAATAAGACAAAAAATATAAATCTGATATTAGATTAGATAAAATATCCGAAAAGAAAATTTGAAAAGCTTTAATTTAACACCGGTCTCAAGTAATTGGCATGAGTAGACATCACTCATACATGTGTCTAATTAACTTATGAGTACTTTTGTTTGTATTGATCAGAATTTCAAAATTTTAATTATATTGCTCTCTATGAATTTAGCTAGCTAAATAATAAGCCTAATAAGACAGATTCACGTCACGTTGCGAAAAAGTTTTTGGTAAAGTCTAGTTCACTTAAAAATGTTACATCAAAATTGAATAATATGTAGGCGCATAGAATATCTAAAAACATGATAAATAAGTTTTTCAATGACTGTTGCAGTATTTCTATGATAATTTGTTAGTTTTGATAGTTTGATCTGATAGCTGGCATATGTTTAAATGTTATACAGTTATATCATCAGAAGTGGTCATATTCTAGTTGGAAGTGGTCAAGTGAGGTATCAAATTATTCAAATCGATTAGTTGAATCCATCTATTTATTACATATGGAGGTGGGGGTCTCGGAAAATCTCCCTTATCCAATATCCCGAATACCGCCACGAAAGCTGCTTTAATTTGATAAAAATTTCGATGATTTTAGTTAATTTTTTTACTTTTTTTGATTAATTATATATAACCTCATTTAATATTGAAGTTAGCATTTTTAATTATTTAATTAATTAACTTTTAGAGCAGGTGTAATTTGGTGGTCTCCTTATTCATTTATTAATATTTAATTATCCAAAAAGATAAAAACAAATATACATTTTAATGTGAGATCTAATTATTGTTGAATCAGTTCCAAAAACATGAACGAAAATATTTTAATTTGATGCTCGTTTTTGTTACGGAACGAGAACGGAATTATAAAAATTTTGGGAAAGAGCACTAGAACGGCAACGAAATTAGAATTCGTTCCGGAACGAGAACTAGATTAAAAATTTGAACTGAATCAACACTAGATATAATCAAATTGATATACAAAATATTACGAACCAAATAATAATTTTTGTTAGTTTAAAATCTGGTATTTACTCTATCGATTACTCTGTAGTATAAATGTTCCGCGGGGCCCGTGGAGCGGGCTTTTGTGCGAGTACCCGCAGGCGATGCAGTGCGGATCAAAATTATATAGATAATGTGGGTGCGAGGCGGGTCAGTTCAAGGGACCGCGGGCACCCGCTTTGACCCGCAAACTATTCAAACCTAATATTTTTATAAGAAAATTATTTCCAAAATTAGTAATGATTGCTTCACTCATTAATTGAAAACTTTGCATTCACTTTAGAATTTTATCACAAGTACTGTGTTCTGAAAATAAAAGTTTAATATTTATCTTGATTAACTTTTTGAATATTCTTTGTTACTTCTTTATCTATAAGAATTTAAGGAAATTTAGTTTAAATTGTTTGATTATAAATGAATGGCTGAGTAATTTATGCTCTAAGCATTTATAATATGATTTTAGTATTAAGGTCTTAGATTTTCCATTCAAATACTTTAAGAATTTTTATTTTCTGTTTCTTAATCTTTTAACATTATACATTGATTTTGCGGGGCCCGCGGGCCGGGCGGGCGGATTGAAACGGGCCTAGATTCTGCGGACCGCAAAAAATGTGCTTTGGAACATCTATACTCTGTAGTTTTGAATAGTAAGACAACAACGAAAACCTATTTAATTTAATTACAAATAGTATTTAATGATTAATAAAGTAATAATATGTCAAATTTTATTACTTTTAATTTCACGAAATTAAGAATCAATGTCAGTTCAGAAATAATTGCTCATTTTCGCACATTTTCTATAGCCCTGAGCCCTCAATTTGTAATCGGGTGACCATCTCTTTTTGGGCCCAAATTATAAGACAATTTACTCGTTTTAACAACTGATTAATGCAATAAAGACTTCTATCAAAATAGATCTCAAAATACGTTAACTGTTGTTCAATCGAATTAAACTGATCTCAGACTAAAATATCAAAAGTTAACATCTGATAAATCCAAATGTTAAGGAAAAGTTATCTTTTATGTTATTACCATAGACTTAATGATCTCAATTTTAATTATCTTCTCAAAAGTATAGTATAGTATTTACTAACGAGAAATTTCACCTTTTTAAACGTGTCATTTATTTCAAGCCTAGAATTTTAGGAAAATAAAAACTAAATCTGGAATTGAAAGGGAAATTGTCTAAAATCAGGACTTTTTGCGTTCAATATGTTAAGTGAATAAAGTCATTAATGATTTAATATTATTAATGAATCACTTATATTGATTATTATCATAATTTTAATTTTTGTGGTTCAAAACTCACTCAGAGCTTTAGAGATACGAAAGAAGGGTTGGAGGCAGAAATGCAAAGCTAAACCTTGCATAAGTCACGTACAAAGTGATTTTAGATTTGAGAAATACACAATTTCTCGATGTATAAAAAACTTATTCCTTTTCTTGCACTTTTACAAATCATTTTAATTAATCAAATATGTTAGGGTGTATTTAAGGTATAAATTTAAAATTTTATAATTTTCAACTGTTTTTTACATTAGAGCTATTTCGTGAATTAAAATCATGAGCGGGAAAATTGACTCGAAAATTGAGATTCGGGGCTTTGTCGAGAATCAGGATTTTAAAAATTTAAATATTATTCCTTTAGAATTTGAAACGCATTTTCCATTAATCTTCCTATAATTGGCCTTAAAAATAAAAATTAGGAATTCCCGATATTTGTGAGGCTTGTTTATAAAATATGACAATTAAAAATTAGCATCATAATATCTGTCGATCACGTATATATGTTACCGTTAAAGTGTATAATTCAGTTAATATATATAATAACTGGTGATATCCGTTAATTTGTGAAATAAATGAAAAAATTTTTCTTTTTAACACTTTAGCTAGTTACTTTATATAATAACTAGTTATTATATA
>JAQGCH010003282.1:0-10890 GCA_034699485.1 Nanhermannia elegantula
TCACATAGCCTTCACTTTGAAACAGAGCTCAACATATGCTTGGCACTCTGTGAGCAAAGACGTTAGCTACAGGTTCACTTGTGTTTCCAAATGTCAAACTCTGTAAGGGTTCTACTTTAGAAAGTGAACTAACTCTATATGTGCTAATTATTCAATTGAATATTAATTATAAAATAAATATCAGCCTAAAAATAATACAATTTATTTTTAACTATAAGCAAATTTTAATCATTTTATATATATATTTGAATTAAATTTTCACTTTCATTATAAAATGTAAAATCTAGTTTACGTTTTTTATTTTATGCTAATTGTGTCATATTTTTGTTTTGATAATAATAGATATAAAAAGCACAATCTTATAGATAATAAGTTTTGTAAAATTATTTTCAAATCTTAAATGTTATGTGACTCCGTTCTGATCTAATAAAACAAAGCTGGTCTATACCTATTCGTCTGTTCGTCTTAAGCCCTTTATATAAAATATAGTTTTTCTAAGGTATTTCTTCTGGGACTTGCTTCACATGTATCTCTACATTATTAAAGTTGTTATTCAGATTCAATACTACTTTGGTATTACAGGACTTACCAATTCTTGTTTTCTACCAATTCCAAGATATGAAAGTATTTTGTTGTTTGTTTGTTCAGTCACAGAAACAAAATAAATTGCAAAATAAAAGTTAGACCCAAAAGATTATTATAGTATACTGTAATATGCAATTAATAAATAACTTATATTTAATGTTTTTATGGATTTTCATTTAGAAATATAGTAATGTGTGGTCATGTGGAGAAAGAAGGAAATAATTGCTTATCTTTTGAGACTGTGTGAACACATATTTCATAACAATCAACAGAAGTGATTTTTTTTAACAAAGTTATGTATCAAATATTTGTAATAGCATTTTGATTGAAATTATTTTCAAAAATATCCTTTCAAACGCTGTTTTCTTCAAAGAAAAACTTTTTCAATTCCTATTTTCTATCTTTAGATATTGAGAAATAAGTCAAAACAAATGTCTCAAGTTTTTGAGTGAAAAGTTTCGCTAAACTTTTATGAGACTTATTTGGTTTTGGTCTCAGTCTCACTCCTTTTTCACTTCAATAGTATTTGTTAACACCTTTGTATAGCATTATATGAATCATTACGACTCCAATAGCTATTGAATTCATTCAATTTTAATTCAATGGAAAATTGTGTAAATTGCGACTCCAGATAAAAAATCTTTTATCACGAAAGTGAAAGTCATTTGACTCTACAGAGTATGTTAGTCCAGAGCTAATACAGAAATTTTATTGAACTGTCAAAGAATTAATGATATTAAAAAATAAAACAGAATATCTTTTATAATGAATATAAATAATAAAATGTTAGTATTTGATCCAAAATCCTTTTTAAGAATTGTATATTAAAATTACATTTACGTTAATTTATTACAAATCAAATTTTATTTTGAGTAAAACCATAAAACATTTCAATGACTTATAACTTATTTTATAATTTCAAAAAGAAAAATATATATAAAAAGTTTTTAAAACCGTTTTTAACTTTAATTATTTGAAATAAGTTAAGTACAACCATATAAAAGTTAAAATAAAAAATATATATTTTAATTTTTATTAAATGAAAACTTAAAAATATTAATTTTTTATGTTAAGATATTTAGCGGTGATATATCCCTTCACTCAAAATAACATAATTAGTAGAAATTGTAACAAAATTCTATCAATAATTTGGATATTTGGAAGCATTTACGGATATTTTGGAGCGCAACACTTCAGAACCCGACCATTTAAACCGCCAAAACTATTCAACCAGACAGAGATAGAACCATCACTAACCAACGTTACGTGGTATGAATGCTCGAGAGGAAAAACCTTCCGGAGTTCAAAGTTTTTTATGATAACAAACTATATGATAACATTCGCGATACCATTACTAATAATGAGTACTTGCTATCTTCTAATCGGACGCAAATTACTCAATGAGAGAATTGCGGAAAAAGGTTTTCCGCTAAGAACAAATGGAAAAAGAGGTGATATGCGTAAGGTTTGTATACAGTATTTGACGTCTTATTCAACCATAAATAGAAAGCTATCTTTATGTCTGTACATTAACTTTAATATTAGATCATAAGAATGATGTTTACGGCCGTATTTATATATATAATCTGTTGGACACCGGCTAAAACTCGGCAATTAGTTCGTTTATATTTTCCTAACTTATTCAAGATATGTTCAGTTAAGAGTTACATCTGGTTTACAACAATGCATATCCTATTTCACTGGATAGCTATGTTTCACAGTTGTGTCAACCCTTTTATCTATTCATTTATGAGCAGAAATTTTAGAGTAAGAAAACTTCAATTTTCATTTAAGTTTAATTTATTATTTGATTCATTAAAATTCTCATTTATTCTATTCTTGCATTAGTTTTGTTTTTAATCAAATTTTAAATATAATTAATCAAAGTATAAGTTTTTCTAATCGAACTATTTAACCATTTCTTCATGAATAGAAGGATTTTTTGAATCTCATTCGCAGTCTAAGCATCAAAATTAGTCGGCCTTTAATGAGAGCAAACGATGTTTGAGAAAATTATTCGGAGTCTAAATTAACGCGGATCTAATTTATTTGACATTAAATACTACTATGTATTCAACAAACATAAGTTAATCTAATATAAGTTGTAATTTATAAGTACAGTTACTGTGTTGTATATAGCTTATAGATAACTTTCTCGTTGTTTTTTATTCAGACTTAATTAGTGGGCTTTCAAAATTAAACGAATATTTTACTGTATTCGTTCATAAGGTATAGAATTGTTTGTACTGTAAGTGTTTATTAATGTTGCCCATAGACTCGGGCCGAGCCTAGGCTCACTTCGAGCAGTTTATTAGAGACCTAGGCTCTGGGTTTTAAATCCAGGCTAAGGCTCTAGGGTTTGAATCCAGGCTCAGACTCCGGCTCTGTTGATTATGAGCCTAGGCTCGGTAGGCTCAAGCTTGGAGTTTTCGAGCCTATTGATAATGTTTATATTGATTCAAATCAATGAAATATCATTTAAAATTGTTACAACTTTGAGACACTTCATTGCAAATCATGTTGAAAAGCTTATTATAAATATTACTGTTTATAAAATTTAATCTTATTGTAAAAGAATGTGACACAATTCAGAATTATTTGAAGACATGCCTTAGCAAAGAGGGTCTATCTTATGCATGAATTCTTATGAATATTTTTGATATCAATTGACTAGTTCTGATCTGGTTCTGATCTGGTCAGGTTCTCAACTCAAATCTTTGGTTTTTCCAAATGTAATTGTTTTCAATCTCAATTACAGCTCAGGAGAGTAGCTCAGTCAACTAAGGGCAGGTTTGACTGGGTGCACATCACTCTGAGATTATGGCCGAAAGGGATTATTCAAGGTCGGGCCTCTTTCTTTGATATTTGTTCGTGTCCACTTCAAGCCTTCTTCGGTGGTTTTTCTCCGGGTTTAATCCACAAGAGATATCCGATACCTTCAAGCATAATAATAATAGTTGCCTACAATAGTGGGTCTCTTATATTGTAACACTTTTGAGTGGGAGAACAGCAAAAGTGCAGAGCACTAACAAAAGCTGAACTCACAAAGTGTATAGATAAGGTGTTTATTATTATTATTATTATTGATAAAAACTATAATTTATTTTCATAAGTATCTGACTCACAAAGAATAATATAAAAGCTTTTGAAAAACCAGTGATTTGAGTTGAGAGCGAGTCAATTGATATCAAAAATAATAATCATTAGTCCATACGATTCATACCATTTCTTGAACCATTAGTGAAAAAATTTTGTGATTAAAGTTTACATTCATTACATTTGAAAAGTGAAAAGTTCTCATTTTTGTCAGACAAATAATATTTTCTGTACTCCTTTCAATTATCACGAATTTAATTTTTATTAAATCAATGCTTAGTATGAGGCGAAAAGCGTTAAGGCATGTCTTCAAATAATTCTGTCATATAATTTATATTTTAATTTTTTTAAATTCTCAATATACTCCAAATGTGTAAGCAGTTTATAGTAAATTAATAGTGAATTAAAGACATTCCTATATTTCATTTTGTGCCACTACATATCAATAGTTAAAACATTTATTTGAAAAAAACTTAATTGAACATCAATCCAACCCAATTCCAACCCAATTCCAACCCAATCCCAATTCCATGCCATGAGTTAAGTGTGGATTTGCATCACATGCTGTTCTGCGTGTAAATCTTAAGTTCAGTACAAAAAATATTAAACTTTTATATTAATAATTAATTACTAATCCAAACATTTGGATGAAAAAAACAAAGATTTGGCTTTCTATTAAATGCGTTCATGTTATGCACAACTTTGAGACAGTCATGAACTGCACTAACTATGTCTTGAATGCAAATTACTATTTAATATTATTTAAAAATCGTTCTCATATTTAAAAAACGATTGAATGTAACACAAGTTCTGGACATCACTTTCCAGAATTAATTGATTACAAGTGACACGAGTTATAATTAAATTCATTTCAAGTAATTGATAATCGAATAATAACTCATTTATTTCTGATATAAAATGACAGAAAATAGCAATAAATCAAAAAATGTATGTCTTTATTGAATTAATTATTTGTAATGAATTATTTACTGATTTAAAAATATTTTTTAGTCTATTTTAAGCAGAAATTCTGTTCGAATTCCGATCGAAACAGAATTCAGTTTAACTAAAGTTTCAAAATATGGATTCAATCAAAGAATAGAACTCATTAATGGTTCTAAAGATAATGTCTTTATTGCTGTTTTCGATGAAGAAGACGTTGACTTTGAGATATGTATTGACAACAGAATTAGTCGTAAAGGAATTGCTTTGAGTCTCTCCATTTAGGAATGTTTGAAGCGTAAATTTCACATTTTTACGACCGTAATATTACGTCATTTTACAGATTTTTACGCAAAGGCCGCAAAAAAGTGTAAAATTCTGTAAAAATCTTTTTTTGTATATAGCTTGAAATTGCTTGAAAACTTCAAAATATTAGAACTTATCATGAATTTATATATAAATTGAATTGAAATAGAAATTATATTGATATCAATTCCATCAAAAGCATCGTTAAACGTATTTTTCCGATCAGGAAGAGTTCCCATCTATAGTTCACTCAATGGATTGCAACAATATATTTAATTGAACAGGGGAAAATATTTAACTATTAAGTCTTATTTTAATTCACAATTGCATTAATGATACTTGCTGACTTACTTACTGAACTTATTGAATTTTTTGATAAAAATAAGTACCTGATTTGGTAAGCATTTGGTAAGGAAAAAATGCCAAATTTGGTAAAATTTTGGTAATTTTTTGGTAATTTTTTAACAAGAAAATGACACCTAATGCAGTTTAAAACATATTTATTAATTATTGATTACTTACAAACATTTTCATGATCAACTTTACCCCGTATTATGCATTGCAGCTTTCATTTAATTGAAATATTTGATATTTTTTACATAAATAAGTAAAAATTATTTATATAGACATCAAAAAAAAATTTGAGTGCAAAAATATTTTTAAAATTAGAATTTTATAACTAACTATTAAGAATACATTTTATAACTAATCAAAAGTAAGTTCGGGAGAAAGACAAACTAAGCCAATAACCAAGAGGGTGAAAACACAAATCACAGAATATTATTTTATAAATTTTTATTCTTAGAAAAACTAAGGGCATAAGCAGTTGATATTTTGAAAGTAGCCTAAAATCTAGACAGTCCAGATGAAATAACCGGGTAATAAATAGGCGGGTAATAACCAATAAAGCTTACATAAATTTTGATTAAAATAAGGTCTGAAATCTGTTAGCATGCCAATTTTTCCCATAAGGGCAATTCAAATGTTAGTGCAAAGTTTTGAATAACTTTATTTAAGTTACTTTCTGCAGAATATGCCTCATTTTTGGTAATTTTTAGACAAAATTCTCTAATTTGGTAAAATGGTAATATTTTGAGGAAAACATTAAAATTTGGTAACTTTTTGGTAATTACCAAAAAATTCGGGCCATAGTAATTATATTTAGTTAAAACCACTCCTATTCTATGATTTTTAAAATAATTATTTCTGTCGAAAAGAACTTTAAAGTGAAATAACTAAAAAAGTAGTGATCCTAAAATTTTGTAATAACCATATCTTTGCTCCTCAAGCGATTCTCAACAAGAATAGATAATAATAAAAAGTGGAACCTCAATATATATTAGTCCTCCTTTAATATATATTTTTATTTGTTTTAATTAAATGCTAAGAAATGTGTGAATCATTTTTTAAACTCAATTAATTATTAACTGAACAAAAATGAAAAATAAAAAACTTAAAATCATGAAAACAACTCTATACGACTCAATACTACAATACAATTAATCTGCAATTAATAAGCTTATATTGAAATGATAAGCTAGTATTTGTTTCGAACTATTCACTTGCTTATTTATAAACGAGTGGGTCACTGCTTTACCTTTTATATTAACCGTTGCTTGAAAAGCATTATTAAAGCCTTTACCTCCATTTCAATTTTTTAAATATCTTTTATAAAATAGTCAATTCTTCGCCGAAATCTTGAGCTTCAAGCTCGAGCTTTTATAAGCGCACCTCAGAATTGTTGATCTTTGAGCTGCGCTACTATCTCATAGCTTGAGCTTATAAGCTCATAACCAGAGCCGAGAAATTCGGTTAAAATTAAAAAGCGCATAGAACAAGAACTTTTCATTTTTTCATTTTCTACATAAATAATGTCCAAATCAGGCTTTGATTATAAATTAAAATATATCTTATAAATTTAATTATATCTAATTTATTGTTTTAATTTTAAATTAATTTAATTAAGACTAGTCTTTTTATGTGTACGGTTCAATCATTGCAGATGTATCCAATACATAGCATTGAAACCCAAACTGTTAAAACCGGCTCAAACTATTTTGCGGTGAAAATCATGTGCTTTTATTGTTATGTTAATTCAATTTAAACAATTCTCTTATTTTTCTAATAAAATAATAATCTATTTAATTGTTTATGAACTAAAAAAAGTGTTAAAAATATTTTATAGAAAGTAATTTATTTTGTGATTTATGTGAGATTGAGTTTGCTTTCATTTGAGGGGAAAATACGTCTTGAATGCGTTTCAAAATAGTTAAAAAATTAATTTTTAACCAACAATGCGTTTTAAATGTGTTTCAATAATTCAATAATTCGATAATTCGAATGCATCAATTTTCAATAATTTTTTTATAATTGTAATTTTGTAATAAAAATTTATAATAAAAAAATATGATTATTATCTTTAATATTATTAAGTTGAACGATTACTTGTATTTTTAAATTGATTTTATAATTTAAATATTATTTGGACATTATTTATGTACAAATTGAAAAAATGAAAAGTTCTTGTTCTATGCGCTTTTCAATTTTAACCGAATTTCTCGGCTCTGCTCATAACGAAAGACTCAATTTTTATTGTTTGCAAAATTTTCTTTAATACATTTTTAATATGTCAGGAATTACACACAGAGAGACCACATACAGACATTTTTTTACTAATATAGATTTATATTAAATTTAATAATCAAATGGAAATTATTTTCAATTAGAATCCATTGAGTTTAAGTGGTAAAAGAAGTACAGGTACAGTAGTTGTAACTTATTTTAGAGGTAATGCCTTATAATCAAAGACGTGCTTCCATTAATTGTTATATAATGTCACGCATTAAATATTAAGACTAAGTAATACTTCTATCTCTTTACACATTTTCTCTTCATTATCAATTGGCTGATAAAGTTCTTGAGTCTCGTCATCGCGAATATAAATTCCAGAAGTTTTATAGAGATCGAGCTTTCTCTCAAATAAGCTGTAATTAAAACACGGCATGTATTCTATTGGATTGCCTTTCAAAAGAACATTCAATTATTATATAATTATTAAATAATATTAATTAAAACATTACAGTCCGACCCAATCGCATGTGTAATAGAGAAATAGACCAAAAATAATGACTAATATAACAGAGACTACAATAGTTATGAATGTTTTAATTAACGGCCAAAATATTTGAAAAATAGATTTTTCTTTGGTGTTTTTCTCTCTATTTATTTGATTGATTTCTCCAATTTTATTAATTTGGTTGTAATAATTGTAATACTCATCGACTGATAAGCTATTATATAATTCACTTTCTGTGTGATCAACTATTTCTCTTTTTAACTCAAAAGTATATAAAGTCTTTTAAAACCTCGAAATGAAATGAAAATTGAATTAAATTTACATTTGTCTGCTGTGCAGTTAAACCAATTCTAATCAAATTGAAACATAACAACAAAATGAAATACATTTTGAAAATTTTACCATAAAAAAGTTTGTTTAGTACTAAAATATTGCAATTGATTTTCACTTCACTACGGTTTTGTTTTATAATCAAAAATGTGTTATGAAATAAACACTTATATTGTTTGAAACTTGAGCTCACTCTTTAAGAGTTTATGGAGTATATGAAAGATAAAATATTAATTAAAATTAAGTTTCAACTCTTTAATAAGTCTATTTATTTTGAATACTAAAGCCCTTCGCCCACGAGTCAGTACATTTTAGGCATTTTAGTAGAGTCTAAAAGACCATAATTGGGCTAACATTGAACTTATCATAAAAACTAAAATATTGTATGAATACAATTGTATTGTAGTATTGTATATAATAAGTTAATACTAGACTGTAGCCAGACTGTGACTTTCGTTAATTAGCAACTTAATCACTAAATAACATTATCTTTAATAATTAATAATATAGATAATGAGATAACACTGATGTGCGCATCAGATGAGTATACATTACAAGTTTTATAATAAACTAAATGTATCTGTACTGTAAGTTTTGTTCAAACTATTAATAAAGTTTTTGACCCTATTTTGAATTAATAAAAATAAATTAGAATCAAATACAAATAAAACTTTCAGATAATATAATCAAAAATTTTATTAATTATAGATATTATACACATATAATGTTTAAATGATTTTCAATCGCATCTATAGTTCGATCAGAAATTAATATATAACTAAAAAACTATTAATTTTATGAATTTATTTCTTTATAAAGTAGACCCCAAACTCTTCTTTTCGTCGTCTACCTCTTCTTCTGGTTTTTTAAATTTGAGATTCGGTGATATTCTTCTGAAAGAGTTACCGTCGGGATCATCACTCCTTTCTTGTGCGGGTTGTCCTGACCTGTATTTGTTATACTTAATGGACAGTAATATAATAAATAAAAGCGTATCATAAATGCCCAGACAGGTAGTGATGAGAAGCCATTGCCCATAGAATGCCATCCAAACAGAAATTATAAAGTATTGAGACAACAAAATAAACCTTAATATTAACTCAATCTGAAGCCATGGAATTCTATGAAAAGCTTCGATAGCATGAAACACATAACAGAACAGAATTGATAATTCCAAAATTGTGCCGACTGTGCAAATCGCTAAGAAATAGTATTGTGCGCCACATCTTATTATAGGTTTATCTGTGTTTTCAATTGTGGTCTCGTTTATCAGATTCTCAGTTTGATTATCATTATTATTATAATGACTGTCAAAACATCCGTTAAATATTATTATAATCATAATCACAAAACTCGTTACTAACACTTCAATTTGTTTATAAGCGGTACAACTGTTGAGTTCATTAATGTCAAAACGGATCAGTTTAAGGGATGAACCTTTTCTTTCGATTGGAGTCGTTTTGCGAAAGTTTTCCGGAATATATTTCTTAATTCTCCACTCATTTGAATCACTTTTTGTTGATTCGTTTTCAGAGTTCAACGATTCTCTATCAGAGGATTTTGAATCTGAAGGCGATTTTGTTTCTGATTTTCTTAATGAAACAGTTGGGGAGCGATGTCTTGCAAACGGACTTTTTATTATCACATTAGAGCACAGTATGGCTTTCTTGTTCTCTACTTTTTCTTCATTTACAGGTAAGTCTGGGCTAATAATTACTGTCGATTTATGTGACTTCTCTTGCTTTAGAACAACAGATGGATTCTTTGGTAGATTTTTCACATTTAAGTCAATATTTAATTCAACCATTTTTGAGTTCAATAGTTAATGAAATAATTGGAAAATATGTTTTGTCAGTCACGAAAAGTTTGAACAATGAATAACACATCTATCGCATGAAATTTCAAATTTTAGAATAATTGATGCTGTTTTACAACTCTTTGCCACTTTTGACTGTCCTTTATATATGTGCTCATAATCTGATGGTGCGATCAGAGCTGTCGGCGCATCGGATGGTTTCTTTTCACTTGTTCTTTCTTTGGAGACATTCTTTGGTTGACTTTGTTTTTCAGATTAGAGCTTCGATTTTCAGATATTTTACAAATTTTAAATTGTATTTTAATTTTAAATTAACGGTTTGTATAGTATTATTGTTGAATCATAAGCTTAATTAAGTCTATTATACTCTACAGGTATTGAGAGTATGAAAAGTCCCTATAAAAGAGATTCCGTATTTTCACTCCTTGTCTTATTTGATATAATTTTTCTTCCGCAGCATTTATAAGATTTGTAAAGTAAAACAAAATTAGTATGAAATTCATTGAATTGAAATAGTTTTTATAAATAAACAATTTACATATCTATATATAAGTTAATTGAGTTGAAACTTTTTTTATTTAATTTAAAGATTTGAATTCAACAAAACTAACTGTACAGACATATAATTGAACGAATACTGCAATAATTATTGTACAGTGTGTTTTTTTTATGATGTCCGGCCTGTAATTGTTAATAACTTTTTAATTATAAGAGATATATACATAAAATTTTGAATAAT
>JAQGCH010003283.1:0-10889 GCA_034699485.1 Nanhermannia elegantula
TGAGGTTTTAAGAAACAAATTGTAGGTCTGTTCAAATGTGTTGACATTATGAAATAATTTTTTGCTGGCTATCTGGCCCTGATATATCATAAAAATATGTATAGAACAGACCCAAGGCTTATAAAATATTAAGGCTCCTAAAGAAATGTATTAAGAGATAGAATTTTAAATAATTATAAAAATGCGAACATTTTTATAACTGTTTGATTTGAAATGAAAAATACATGATTTCATTAATAAAAATATTTGAACCTAGGTGTTAAAGCAAATAAGGTCTCTTTTCTATTTCGCTTATTTATAGTGATCTTAAAGTATAAAAGAAAGAAAACTATAAGTATATGAATAAAGAAAAATCTATGATATTTTCACTTAATAGTGATATTTAAGCCGAATTATCGAAAAATCTTTATCGTTTAATTTTTGGCGCCGAAAATTGAGGTCGAATTTGACTAACGACACGCAGAAAAGAACATTCATAACATGTACAGTATGGATGTTAAGGTTTCTACACTTTAATTATAAAACTAGTTTTCCAATTCTATAATTGCACTGTTAGTGTGAACCTATACTTGTATAAAATGGTTTTTGAAATTTAATTCAAGGATTTAGAAACAATTTAAAAGAATTAAAATCTAATTTTTTAAAAATTCCCTCATATTAAGTAAAATAACGCATTTGATGCAACTTTTTTCAAAATTATGTAACATAATAATTATTAAAATATAAAGACATAATATAACATACAAATAATAGGCTAAAAAATAATGAGACTGGCACTTAATTCATATTACTTTATGCTATCAATTACTGGTACACTTGTACCAGCATATATACTATAAATCAAATAGGGCTTGTACACATAGCACGTACGCAGTCTTGGGAGGAGGGGGTGGGTCAGTCAAAAGCGTACAAACACTTACACTCTTATATGCTTAACATTAGGTATTAGTGTGCAAAAGCGTACAGGGAGGGTGTAGGGGTCTAAAAATTGTCAAAAACTGCGTACGTACTATGTGTACGAGCCCTTATTTGTTTTATCGTTGATAAAATTTTTGAACCCATTTTTGAACAATGAAATTATATTCATAACAATTTGAAAATTGAAATGAGTACAGAAAATGAGAATCTGTGTACACATTTGATTATACACAATACGCATTAACACAAGTTAAAAATATTTAATTACCTAAACCTTACAGTTAGTTATTAACACTAACTTATTATTGCCCGCCACTCATCATATCTAATAGTATTGGGATTTTGTGATTTCTGGTAGTATTGAATCTTTATTATTTAGTTCATCTAAATTACCATTTTTTAAGAACAATTCATTTTGATGTAAAACAAGTTGAGCTAATTTTTTAACATAATCCTCAGTTTCCTTATATTTTATCAAATCCTCTAAAGCTCTGATACAATCATCTTCTTTAAGTAGAAGACAATAACGCTTTGCATCCCTTCTTGTAGTGTAAGCTAAAGCCCAAACAGCGAAGTATTGCGCTTCTGAAGCGATTTCTTGACCACATTTTAATAAATGAAAGAAAGGTTTAAAAGTAGTGAATGAAAAATCAAATTCTGAAGTAATGTTTAATTTTGAACCAGAAATCTTTGACTTGAGTTTTGATAAAATTATTTTTCTCATTACTTTTGAATCACTTCCAAAGTATAGTTTCCAAACTTTCCCCTCAGACATGAGGTTTGAAAGAATATAAGAACTGAAGAAAATGAGAGCAAAACTTTGATTGGATAGCATTTTGAACAATATTTTAATGTATTCTCTTTTCATTAAACGGCATCGAAGTTGCGAAAAGACTGATATATTGGCCACAACTCCGACCATTGGGTAAAACAGATCCCCGTTATTAAAGGGAAATAAATGATTACATTGAATAAAACAATTCATTCCGTTCTTATCTAAAAATCTTTCGCTTATAACAAACGAATCGTCAGTTAAGCTGTAAATCAAATTCCAACCATTTATCAAATCGTCTGTACAGACCTTTTTCTCGATATAAGACTCAATAGTCTTAAGGAATTTATCTATAATCATAACATCCATAACAGGCTTAACTGACATGAATATAATGCCATTGAATTTTCCGATTTGAAAGCTTAAGAAATTGCTTAGACTTTGATTATAATAAGACAGTTTGTGTCCAATAAATATTCTCCAATTGCCGCCAAATTTGTGAAAAATTTTTTCACATAAAACCTCACAATCAAAGGATTCTTCATTTATAGCTTCAGTTAAAAGATTTATGACTCCGTCCTTCATCATGTGGGGCATATTTGTCTCAATTATCTTAATTTCCTTAAGATTGTTGAATTCTCTTTGAATAGAGATCGCTCTTTTGGCTACAATTAGTTCTTCTTCAAGTTCATCCATTTTAGCACTCATTTGATCGGTTTTATCATTTAATGCTTTTATCTCTTTTCTCATGTAATCCAAACAGTTATTCTGGTGTTCAGTGAGTTGTGTGGGATCCTAAAGAAACGGGTAAAGAATATACTGAGATCCTGTGATTCTCCGAGGGCTAACTTTTTGTGAAAATTAGATTATTTAAAATCAGGAATTTTGTATGCATTAAAAATTTATTTATCAACTTCTGGACCGAAAAAATGAAATGTAATTTTGTAGATTTAATGATAGGACTAAAGGTTATATTTAATATATGTTAAAGTTTTAAAAGTAGATAAGAGAGGGTTCTGGTTATTATTAAAAGTATTTATTGTGAACTCTAGTTTGAAAATGATGTTTAGAGGTCTAACAATATTTAACGATCCAGAGCCCGATCCACTTTCTTATACCATTAAAACTAGAGAATTAAAGTTTATTTATTTGATACATAAGTTGAGAATTAAATGTTTAAATTGAAAATACTTAAAAAATTCTAGATTTTTAAAAATTAATTCCCGCGATTGTCCCGCAGGCTTGAAAACTCATATTCTTATCTGACAATTATATGGTATCTAAATATTTGGTCAAAAATTTTAAATTCTTTGCAAATTTCCTACCGTTAGCTGTTCTTTTACAAACTCAAGACCACAACAGCAGACAACGGCACGGTTAGGATTGTGCTCACATTTAGATATGTGATACGCGAGTTCACCAATTTTTATATACTCTTTGCATCCATTGATAGAAAATTCACAATTTATTTCCAAATCATTCAATAGATTCGTGAATGAACGAAACGGTTTGTGCAGATCCTCATAATCTATAAGTTCACGATCTATCGGACATTTTTCTGAAAAATATATTAATAATGAAACCGAAAAATAATTATAAATAATTTTAACTTAATTTTAATTTATTTAAAATAATAATTATCTATAAATTTAAAAAAATAGTAAGTTTAACAACTTTTTATGCAAATAGTCTGTAAAAGATTTAAAAATTGAAATAAAAACTGATCTTTATTTAAATCTAATTTCTAAGTAATTTTGAGTTATGCTAACCCTGCTCTACCATCCAGAGTGTGATGCAGTCAAAGCAGAATATGTGATCACAAGGGTCTATAACTAGAGGATTTCGAAGCACATCACGACAAATACCACAAATAAATTCTTGGTTAATCTCATATTTGAATCGGTTGACATCATAACCCATGTCTGAACAATAATTAACAAAAAAGGGTGAATTATCTTTTAAAGTCTAATTTAGACGCCTTATGTATATTAAACTTCGTGTTTTATTGAGCTAATTATTAGCAATCATTAGGAAACAAAATCAACAAAGAGTGTGATTTCAGTTAAAAACTGCAATCATTTTAAATAAAATTTAGTCGATTTTATCTTATCTTTTGAAATATACAAAAATATTTATATGTATTACTACACAAGACATGCATTATATAATAAATTGCCCAAAAAAATGAACTAAAAATGCTATGAATGAAATGCTTTTTATGTTGTATATTATTTTTAAGCCACTTGTAATCAAACTTTTATTTTTATTAGACTTTACACGTCTATAAATTGAATTGATGAGCACAACAGGGATGTGAACAACAAATATTATCGTATAATATTTTGTGGTCAATTTAAAAAAGATTAGAAACCAGAAGTTCTGTCAAACGAATTAATGATCAATATAGTACCGCAAACTTATTGGTAACGCATAAATATGACAAATATCTAAATAAAAAACTCAAATATGGTATTAATATGAAAATTATTTTTCAATTTTATGACTTAAACACAATGATTGTGTCCTAACTAACTCATTACCACATCAAAAACCTATCGGAGAGTTTCGGTCACCAATTCTTTCTATGGAATTCAATAACTGAAAAACTATTGTATAAAAATATATTTTTGTTTTCTTTGAATTCAAACCTTTATATTGAGATGAATTTCATTAAGAGATTTTATGTTTGATAAGAGTTTATATAAATATTAAGGAGATTTCAAATCATTGTTATTAACAGAAGCTGTGCTCAGATTCAATATTATGTGAGTGAATAAAAATGCGGTTAAAAATGTTGCTGAACAGGTAAATACGGTTATAATTAAATTATTGAACATTATCTGTTGTAAAAGCAATAAATAGAGAGAAAATATTGTATAAATGTGTGCAAAATAATAATTCTTCCAAAATTGGTTCAGTTTTAATATATTTCTACAAATAATATCGTTATCTCTAAGAATTTTCTTAATTTTTTGATTTGTAAACGATTTGATATTTTCAGATATCATTTCATTAAATAATTGAAATCTTATTCTGCAGTAAAGGCAAGAAATAAAATAATAGAGAAAACTATATTATAAAATAGAATAGACATAAATGAAAGAATAGATCACAGGATATCTGTGATTAGTATAATGTGCATATTCTGTCTTTTTTATACTACTTATTGACTATTTATTTTATTATTGAGCTATTAATAGAAAAAATCTACAAAATAGTAAATTAGTATTGAAGAATGAAATTTAACTGCATTAAAAAGATATGAAATTGCACTATAAAACAAGTTTATGTTAATAGCACATTAACCTTCATTATTAATGATATAGGTGAATTAGAAGTCCTTCAGATGATGTAATTTTTTGAGGTATTGTGTTATGTTATGTTGAGTTGACTTTCAAAACATTCTAAATGCTTTTTTGCTATCAATTCTATTACTTATAAAGATGTGATAACAACTATAGTATAAATACTAATGCTTTATATAATATAAGCGATAAAAGAAGTGGAATACAAAGTCTGTTTCATATCAATAACTATTTTGTTTTTATTTAAACTGCTATTAGAAATATCAGAATAACAACTATTAATATAAATAATATTCTTTTATAATTAAATAATTTATTTGATTCATTCGTATGTTTGATGTTTTATATGATTCTCAAATAAATAAATTATTTAATTGATTTATCAGAAAATATATGAAATTTTCATTTTGAAGTATTAACAGAGTAGAAAATAAACTTTACCCTTAAGACCTTATACCATACCATATAAGTATAGTATAAATATATATAAAATTATTAGAAAGTTTGTATATCAGCTGCAATTTTAAATTAATGAGTTTGAGTGATGGGAATTGCAATTTCGTTGATTACTTTACCAGTAGTTTATTTGACAAATAAGTTAACACAACTTCATGAGTCCATAAATGGAAAGTGGTTTACATATCTCTATCTTTTGTATGAGTTTTATCTGAAAAGAAAGTGCTCTAAAGGAAGGTTTGATTTATATAATCCTGAAATTGATGGCGACCCGCATGCTATTGGATTACTTCCTTTCCAAGAAGAGTGGGATTATGAGTGTCCTAATAGAGTATGTTATTTAATGTAATATTTTTGAATTTTTTCTTCAAAATGCTATAATTCTTTTCAATTTAGTTATAAGTTCAAAATATTAAATGATTAAATGAAATTATGATTAGAATGAATTTGATTTTATTTAAGTTTCTGATCTCATCTTTTAATTATGTTTTGTGTTTGTTAATACAAGAATGAAAATCGCAATTTCAGTCGAAATATCATTCATTTTTTGTCAGTCAATTAGAGTAGCGGCTAACAAGTTAGGGGTGATACACATAGTATGTACGCAGTTTTTGACAATTTTTAGACCCCTACCCCCTCCCAGTGCGCTTTTGACTGACCCCCCCTCCTCCTCCCCCAAAACTGCGCACGTACTATGTATATCACCCCTTAAGGATTGAAAACCGCTGATCCAGAGAATTGTGAAATCATAGAATGTGTCAGATTCTACATAGGCCTGTCTCCAACCCAACGAATTAGTTCAAAGTTTTTCGAGCTTGGCTAATTTTATTTCTTTAATTTGTAAAAATGAAGTTCACTTATTAAATTACAAATAAATTTCTAAATTATTTTAAATAATATATTGTGTTATTTTATTAGTTTAATGAATTTTCACTGATTTTAGACAAAATCAGAAAACCTATTGGTTTACGGAACTAATACTTGGGGACAATATTTAGTGATTAATATGAAATGGAGACCACAGAAGGATAGTAAAGTGAATGCATTCGTTCAATTCATTTTCAAAGATCAAAATGGATCTGTTTATGAATTAAATGAAAGCGATTTGTTAGAAATCAAATCAAATGTAGTCTTAAAGGAGTACACAATCGCTGGTTTAAAGATCGAAGTGTTGTCCCCTTTCAGAAAGTTAAGAATCAAATTTCGCGGATATTTGCGAAAGAAAGATATGGATGAACTCATTTTTACGAGATTTCGGTTATTCTGGTCACCGCTTTCTAATGTTTTTGATTTTCAAAGTGATTTTGACCACCAGTTCATAGCAAAAGAGTTCAGTGCTTTGGGTAGGGTTTGAAGTTTTTAAATAGTATAACATTTTATGATTTATATTTTGTGATTTGGTTTTAAGGTATTTCGGAAATTATGTTTGAGGACAGATTCGAACAATGGGGACAAATGTCGGGTACGATTCAGTTCGATAATGAAAAAAGTAGAGAATTGTTTTTATGGGGAAACAAAGCTAAACAATATCTTAACAATGGTGTGAAAAAGCGAAGAATTACACGAATTTATGGATTCAGCACAAAAGGGTTTGCTTTCCATATCGGGGCTCTTAATGAAGCAGAAAAGCGGTAGTTTTTTCAATAATTACACTCATATTAATATAATTTACTATCAATTGATAAACTATTTTACTAAAAGTTGTTATTAATGCAAAATTTTTTTTGTTATTTATTTAATATATTTTAATCGTTAATTAAGTTTACGTTATGGTTATGTAAGTTGTGGTACTGGACCTGTTTATCCTATATCTTCAATCTCAATGCCATTCAATCAAATAGAAAGTATCGGCACAACACTCACCAAATTCAAAATAGATATCGGATCTGAAAATAGGACTTTTGATTTGGAAATTGAAAAATCTGAGGACAGATATAATGATATATCGGTTTGCGATTTAAAACTTAATGGACATAAAGGAAAATGTGTTATAGTTTATGAAACTGATGACGAGTTAATTATTTGTCCGTCACCTGAAAACAATTCAGAAAATGTTATTTCGGACTTAGTTTTGTCAATAAGTGATTCAAAATCACAGAATGTTTTATATAGTGGTGGAAAAGGATCGTCTTTGGGATCGTTGTATAGATTGGCAGAAAAATGTGATTTAGAGTTTGTGGTACCGCGAGGTCTGATCGTTACCAGTAATTCATATCATACTCTAATAAATGATTCACAGATTTTGCAAAATGAAATCGAGACTTGAAAAAATTACGTGGTATGTAAAGGAACAGTCATTAAAATTATTTGTCATTAGCTTCTAATTATATTTTACTTGATTTCATCTTTTTTTAAAAATAAGTAGAATTTTGTGCTCTTAGTGAAAGTATTCGTAATTCCTGTATTTTATTCATGAAAGTACACAATTTTATATCAAAACATTTAACATATTAGTTAAACTCGAAATATTAACAGGTAATTAAAAATTAAATATTTATTAATCTCTTGCATATTGATTATAAAGTGAGTTTTTTTAAGTGCTTCATTTGCATGCATTATATTTATTTCCATTAATCATATCTGACTTGAAAGAGATAATATACGTAAAGATATACCATTTTCATAGTTTTACACATTAATCATCGAAAACAATTAACAAAAATATTTTTTCTTGTATTTAAGGTCTGAAACAAGAGAAGGTATGAGAGAGTTCTGTGAAAAAGTTTGTGAACATTTTGTAAAAGAAAAATTGCCAGAAATTATTGAAAATCAAATAAAACAGAATTTAATCTCGATTTTTGGTAATAACTGGGATTCCATACAATTCGCTGTTCGTTCTTCAGCTTCTGGTGAAGATTCTGATGAGATGTCAGCCGCCGGACAAATGACTACTATTTTGGGTGTCAAAGGAATCGATGAAATAAGTTGTGCTGTAATGAAGTGCTGGTCTTCACAATTCTCTTATGTTTGCGTTGAATACAAAAGAGGTTACGGACAAGAAATGAATAGTCCGATGGCTGTAGTCATACAGGAAATGGTAAACTGTGACTCCGCTGGAGTTATATTCACTTGCGATCCACTGACTGGTGATGAAAGAAAACTCATTATAACTGCTAATTATGGTATTGGAGAGAGTGTGGTGTCAGCGATGGCAGAACCAGATACTATCAGACTCGATGTCAATATTGAGGCGAACTCTTTGCAAAAACAGAGAACAATCAAAGGTATAATACTTTAAAACCAGATTTAATTTAATAAACTTTAAAAAAAATTTATTTAAAGGCATTGAAAGCACACAAATTGGATCTAAACTTAAATCCATTGTCTTAAACAACGATAATAAGAGCGGAACCATTGAAATAAATGCTACCAATAATGATAAGTCATGTTTGAGTGAATCCGAATGTCTAAGTCTTGGAAATATTGCATTAAAAGTGCATCAATTTTATGGAAATGCCAGAGATATTGAGTGGGGAATAAAGGATAATAAAATCCATTTATTCCAAAGCCGTCCCATCACTAATCTCGACAATTCATGGACTGATTGGGAATTAATGCATGACATGGATTCTGGACATCAATCAGAGAAAGAATATTTCTCCAAAGCGAATGTGGGAGAAGTGCTTCCGGGCGCCAGTTCTCACATTTGTCTCTCGTGGTTCCTCAACTGTTGGAATGGAAATGGATTTGTAAGTTTGTTAAATTGTTTTTCTCTGGTGTTGCTATTTGTATGACAAGAAATAGAATTTTATTCAATATTTTAGAGGCTAATGAAAAAATGGTTTGGTATGAGAGATAAAGATTTTTGCCCCTATTTCAATAGAGGCTTTGCTATTGTTAACAATCATGCTTTTTGGATTTTAAAAACGGTAACCTTTTTATTCTACCTGTTACATTATATGAAATATGCAAGTAAATATGCTCTTAAGTTAATAAAATTTTATTTTTTCATAATATTTACAAAGTCTAGCATTCATTTTAATTGAAAGCTTCAAAGTGTAACAAAATGCTTACTACATTATGTTACGTAGTCCTACATTGAGCTGTAAATACTGTTGCCAAATATATTTGACACCAAATCTGTATAAAGTAGAGAATAAAATTCACAAAATTTTCAGTCCCATCGAAAGTTAAAATATGAATTCCAGTTCCATCCCATTCCCAGTACCATTATAAATTGATAACTAAATTAGAAATAGTGTTATAAAACGAAACAATTTATCTAAAGATAGTATTCAACCTTTAGTTTGCTTAAATTTGATGTTAAAATTATTAAATAAATAGATTTTGATATAACATAAATTACCGGTAATTTTTTATCAGCTCAGCTCACACTGAGCTGAGCGTTGTCAGACTCTAATCATAATAATAAGTATTAACAACATATTATAAAAATTGTCAGGCATTTTATGTTTTTAAAATATATTTGCAAAATAATTAAAATATCAAAATTAATGCAGAAAAAGAATCAAAATATTGAATTTTTTTGGCGGCAAAACTTAATTGTAAAAAAATTGTCATTTAAACCCGATGAGTTTACCAGACCCTTTTGGATTTTCAAAATTTTCAGATTCAGGCCCCCATCCCCCTCCCCCCGAGATTGATACCTTGCTTGTGTCTATTTGAGGCTAAACAATTGAAAATTCAATATGTAAGATATCAGTTTATTTGTATTTAGACAGGTTCCAGGTTTAATCTAAGTTAATACAAAATAGTACAGATCTTTTAATTTATGTGTAGATATATATTAATGTATCAAAGAAAAGCTGGAACGCTGTCTAATTCTTAATGAACTGAAAGCTTAAAATTTTTTGAGATTGCTACAGACCCACAATTAATGCAGGAAAATCTCTAGGTGGGAGCTTGCTGAACAGATAAAAAAACTGAATACGGCTGCTTCAGTGCTTTTTATTAAATTAAATATAAATTAGGCTTTAGTGTAATGCTGTGATGAATAGTAAAGTAAACTCTAACTCACTTTTTAAACAAAAATTTCTCCTTTAAAGGGAAATTTTCCGATTAATGGAGACCAGAAATCTACTCTTTCGCAAGGAATTCAATTCGGACTTTTCGGACATTTATTCACAGAGGAAGAACTGTTCTCAGATTCGAAAGAAAAGGCTCCGAAAAGATCCAATTCTATATTTGCTAAAATTAAAGGGGCTTTCAATTTGATTTATCACATCTTAACGCCTGGCATACAATTAAAGAAAGCGGAGACAGAACTCAAAAGTTTTGATATATTCAATGGGAGATATAGTTATACCTCAAAAGATATTTTTAAAGTCATTTCAGAAACGAGTGACCTGTACTTTCCCGCCTCTGATGCACACAAAAATGTGAGCATGTCTTCGATGATGTATAACATGATTTTGTTAAACATGTTGAGAACTAACACTACAGATGACAAGAGTAAGTTTATTACAACTTTTGTTACA
>JAQGCH010003284.1:0-10889 GCA_034699485.1 Nanhermannia elegantula
CACTTCTGCATCTCTTGCATGTTGTCGTTCATATGTGTCGCCTGAATAGTCCCAATAGTCCCGCAACCACTTTATCTAATCAAATAAAACAGATCTTATGACTAACTTAAAAATACTTAACCTATAAGTATTGTGATAATTATTATAATAATTATGCAAATAAATTAATTTTTAAGATCATTACTATTATGAGTTGTTATCATAAAGATTATTGTTTTTTCCAACGAAATGCATTAAACTCTTTAAAGAAAAAAATATTTTACATTCTATTGAGGTTCAGATTTGTGAAGTTTTGAATTTATTTTGGGAATCATTCTGACTGAGCATAAACTTATTAAATATATTGATATTTTACTGTATTATTAAAGTTAAAATAAAATTTACCACAAAATAATTTATTAAAGTAAATAATGAATAAAGAAATATAGTGATAAAGAAGTATTCTAATTAACATTCTTGTGACGGCACTAAACTAGATATATGAAAAAGAATTCAACATAAAAATTTTATGATCAAGTTCAGTAAAACTAATGTTCAAATTTAATATTGAAATACTTGGAATAAGGTTTCAACTAATGTAATGTTTTGAATGTTGTTCAATGCTCTCAAGCGCTGAATTATGTCTTACTGATAATTGTGTATACAAAATAAATCTTTCAAATGTCAGTCACACCGATTCTTTGTTTATATTCACTAATAAAGTGCCACTAAACTAAACATTAAGTATATAAATAAGCGTATGTACTATTCAAGTCTGTATCAGCTTTTATAACAATAAAGAGAAGATAAAATATAGATTTAGATAAAGCTTAAAGGCTTGTTCGCCATCTGATCCCAATTTTTGACATCCCGTACTCGATTTGAATAAAAAAAGTGGATAAAAAAAGATCTGATCAACTCGATCAAAGTTGATCCTCTTTTACATGTACTGACATCTCACTTGATATTTGTGTCTAATTCTCATTGTTTACAGATGATAATCAAAGATTGACTACAAAAGGGGTCTCTATTTCCAATTTTTTTTATTTGATCCTCATTTCAAAATAGTTACCTTTGACCCTCTTTTGAATATTGATCGCAAACCAAAATAAGAATAAAAATGATCTCAATTTTTTATCTTATCCGATGGGATCCAATGGCGAACATGCCTTAACACTCTATGAAAACTTATTTTAAGCTTTGTTCCCACTTCATTAATTAAGTTTAATCAATTAAATATCAATGAAGTAAAATAAAAATGCGTTCACATTACATTTCATAGATGAAACTTTATTGTAGCATCATCAATAATACTTGTAAATTAAGAGTTCAATTATAGTGCATGGACACGTATATAACGTTTCCATTAGCTTTTCAATGAAGTTCAATTGATTAAGTTTCATTAATGAAGTGGGAACAAGGCTTTACTCATTCAGTAGCTGATGAAGTATTTTGAATTCTTTCGAAGAACTCGTTTTGTCGTAAATGTTTGATTGTTTATAAACATAGTATTGATTCTATATTTTTAGAGATTCTCTGAAGAGATTAATTTTAAGCCAAACTAAACTAATACTGCGTCTCGATTTATATTCCAATACAGTATTCTTAATATTAATTGTAACACAAAAATGCTAACTAGGGATTATGTGAATGTAAAATCTTATTTAAATGAACGTTATAATTATGATACAAAATTTAATGTATTATTTTGTATGAAAACCAAATGTTCAATGAATTGATTAATAAATCCTATTTTATTAAAAGTTATGTTGATTTTTAATATTAAAAGTATAGGCGCTGATAAATAAGCTTCAGATTAAGTAAACTTTTTTTATAACTTATGTTCTTTAAACTTTCACTTTCTTAGAGAAAACTTATTATCTGTAATATTTTGATAACTTTAGGCGACATTGGAGATGGAGATATTTCTTAATAAATATAATATCGTATGATTTTTGTTTACTAAAATTTATTTTTCCATCAATAATAACAATAAGATCTCGTGCCAACTCATAATTTTTGGAAAATAAAATATTGTTTTTGTAGTTTCTCAATCACTAAAGAACTATGGAATTCAATGCAATCAATATTTGAATAATTCATTTTGTTATTGATATTTATTAAGTATTAAATATCTGGGTTTATAGTTATTTAGGAATTTATAATAATAGGTAAGTGAATTAAATGATGTTTTTATCTTTATTTTGAATCAAAAATGTATCATAAATTAAGTGACTTTCTTATGAAATCATTTCATTGGAATATTCCTTGTGTGTGAATAAGCTTTTCTAAAACTTTTTCTTAACTTTTATCACATCCGCTTATCTCTAAAATGATTTAAAATGCACATAAAAATGATAAAACTTAGTGTTTGATAGATTCGAGTTTCAAATGCAAAACTCAAGTGCATCTCATGCTATCTTTGTTCGTAACATGACTTAAGTTTACTTTGGTCTCAGCTTTTTATCCTCTCATCAATGCTTTAAGTAAAATAGAATCTTAAAGTCCCACTTAATAGCAATCACAACACTCTTAGTTCTCAAACTCAAATTAGAGTATAATTTAAACATTTTGATCGCCCAATTGTGACAGTGGGCGCACATCGAAATATACTTAACTTAAATGAATTGTGTTCAAAGATATTTTTCAACTGCATTTAAAAGTAATTTTGGATTCATATCCTTTAGATACAAGTTATTTGAATTATAAAATGAGAACATAAGAGAGTCTATAGCCTTGATAAAGACCTTTCGCAAACGGTTTAAAGCGAAATATTTTGATGTAAGAGAAGAAGTGTATGAACGCAAAGTTTGATCAGATTTGCATCATTCTCTTGAATGTCTACATTTTTTTAAATATAAATGATTACACCTATGCACCTCCTCTTTCCATTTATGTCATACGCTCAATACTAACATAAAATGCCTTTGCCTGCCATTACACCCAACCCATACGTATACCTGTTTCGCGAATATAACCATAGAAAAGAACCGCCTTATACACGAACGACAATCTTGTTAAAAAGTCAAAACATTGCCATGTGTTAAATCATTATATATTTAGCTTTGCCGTCGTTAACACTAATAAACTCAACTATAAAGTTAATTAAATATTGGTTAACAATACGTTTTTGAATTGTTTTATATAAAGATAATCTATTGAAAGCGCGGATAACTTCAATCAGACTTCACTATATTGAGAGACAATAATTGTAAGTGCAATAAACTTTTCACTAACTTTTGTTTCATTTTCCTTAACCTGACAAAAGGGAATATCTCTTTAATCAGTCAATAATTTTAATTTATTCATATTGTGATTACAGTTAAATAGTTTCAATTCAAGGAAAGCCAATTATCAATTTCTTAATGTATTTTCTATTCTAAAATTTTAAGTAAACTTTATTGAAATATTCAATTGAGGTCTCATTTGTAATCACAAGACAACCCACTTTTACTTGAGGTCTTAATTGCGTGATTAGAGCTTTAAAACAGATTTTTCTGAACTACATTTTAAGTGAGAATAAATTTTTATTTTATTAATGAATTAATTAAAGTTTTTTGCAACTTTTTGAACTGCTTTTCATATTAATCGATTGCGCGAATTTTTTGCAAACGCTTTTGAAAACCATATCTTGTATATGATATTTGTTCTTATGATAACATTGAAAGAAACTGAAGTGCAGTTAAATTACATTCAAGTGTTCTTAAGTTCTGCTTTTAGTTACTAATATGTTCCCAATAAGAGCTAATTTTGATGTTAATTTGAATGACTTTTTTGATACTTAAAAATTTTTAAAAGCTATGAATGAATTAATAAACTGAATTAAAAAGAGCGCGTTCCGGATATAGTGATGAGCGGTTGTCTCACGCAATAGACCGGCAAAATTGCTGCAATGCTTTGAAAGGAAGTATTAGTTATCAAAAGCCTATTTAATACCACCTGCAGGCGTCGCAGACCTTTTGCATAGTAAGCTAACTTGTAAGCTGTTTGAGTTCCCCTTAACTTAGAAACACACTACAAGCAATAGTAACTTTTCAAATGATTTCATCAGCGATTTGTTCAGTTTTTACTTTTACTTCAGGCACTGCATAAACCCGTATTGAATGGCTTCACGTCTTTCTACAAATAAAGCATTGAATTTCTCGCACTCGCTCTTCAGCCAAATAATGCTTCAAATCTGCTTCAAATAATTTGTGAAAGTTTCGAAATTTTTTCACAAATATTTGAAACACTATCAAACTTATTATCTCTAATGCATTGATACCAACCCCTGTAGCTTTAGGGCGACATTCATCTAGAGATTCATTAATAAATAAATATATCGTATGATATTTTGTTTACTGATAGATAACATATTTCCATCAATAATAACAATGAGAACTTGTGCCAAATTTTATGACGTTTTTCACGAGTATTGTAAATAACTTAACAAAGTATCGAAAGAGGTCTTTTCCAAGACCTTGAATGTGAATCAGTCAATATACCAGCCAATCATTGTAGATAAATGTCTTCAGTTCTAAGACTTTCCTTAAAAACAAATATTTCCTTAAATTGGGTTATGATTTATGGGTTGTATCGCCTCATGTTTTCCAACAATGAACAAAACTTGAGGACATGTATTGATTGGTGCGATTGAACTCAATATCTATACTCTTTGTACAAACCTTTCAATTACTTGAAGTGATCTAATTTTTTAAATGATTAATCCTCAAAGAGGCGATTTGTGGACCTTTTCAAGGCTAATAAATAACATGTTCGTAGACCTAAAAGTGTTATCCATTCCTTAATCTCATCCAATGAATAATGAGTTAGCAACAGAATTGTTTATAATCTAATTGACTTGTTATTAACTTTACATATGTATAATGTTTGAGATAATCGACTTTTAATACCACTGATTTATTAAGCAAATTGATATAAATATTTTTTATTTGAGGAATTTCTTATTGCTCGTAAACAGTACAGCCAGAGTACACAGTACAGCAAGTTTACTATCACACACTCTTTAGGTTACAAATACTTGAAATTATTTGAGATGCTATTCAATATACAGGTCAGATACAATGAATTATGCAATAATAAACAGAAATATGTCAGATATGATCTTGAAAAACATAATGCATAACAACATAAAATCTTCGCAGACACTATTCTAATCATTTTATTTTCATTGTCATTCTTATTCTCATAAAACTAAATATCATACGTCATTGAAATTACAGGGGTTTCTTCACGTATAGTAACAGATAAATTAAGTAAAATTCCATTAGAAATAACAAGAGTTGTTACGGTTAGAAACAAACCAAAGGCATACCAAAGGTTTATTTTGATTTTGTCTGTAATATCAATTTTATCGATATTATAGATTGTAAATTAAATATTAAGTGTATTTATGTGTTATTTGCAAACAATTCTATAGATTAAACAATGCTTTCGCTAAATTTTAAATTCATTTTTATAACTTTTAATGTTAATGAACTATTTGTTAGATCTGATCCATTCTGAATTTCTTGAGGAAGGAAAGGGATGATTTCCGAGAATGCTATAAAGAAAATTAGTCATAATTTACCAAAATATTTACAAAAAAATTGCAATAAATTAATGTATAACTTGTAATTAAGTGAGGAGATCCTTTACAATTAGACATAATATTAATACTTATATGATATTAGTGGCAACTGTTGCTCAAATTGAAAGAGACACCTGATATTATCAGTTAAGTAAATATTGATAATAAGTTTCCAAGTTATACCGAATTTATGCCTTTTAGTCACAATCCCGTCACTGTGTCGAATAGATTACATTAGATATAACTTGAGATTGCACTGTTAGAAAGCATACTCGTCAGTGAAAAATATTGGTTGTCATTAACTGAAGTAATGCTCAGAACTTATCTAAGAGCGAAACGGATGGTCTCCCGTATTGAAGATTATTTACAAATTATAATTTCATTTTTTTATGTTAAGCTAAACATTAACTTGAAGTTAGAATGTCTTATCATAAAATTGCATTATTTAATAGAAATTTATATTTATTATTAAGTTATGCCCTAATAGTTATTTGCAATTAATATAAGTCAATAAAAATTAATTGATTTGAATGCACTTTATTTAGCCGTTAACTTATTGAATAAATGAAATATTATTCAATGTTAAATTAATTATAATAGTTTTAAATTTTTATATATTTAGACAACTGTGAGGTATAGCTTAATACATTTGAACTACAAGTGAACAAATTAAACTCTAAAAACTTTTTTAGCTTGAATGCGAGCGCACATAAAGCAGTTTGAATCGGCTATTGTTCGTTTAAAAGTATACCTTTTCTAAACTCGATCTGATTTCGTCCACTTCATGAACTAAATTTTGACATTTCTTCTGACTTTGTGTCAATATATCATAAATATCAGTGTAATGTCGTTGAGATGCCTCTAATTCTAGCGTTACGTCCTGTCAGTGAATTTAAATTTAAATAACTGACGAATATATCAATATATAAACACTATTTACCGAAACTTGTTTCGCTTGTTTTTTCAAAAGTTTTTGTAATTCAGTGATTTGTCTGTCCTGATCGTCAATAGCCATCTGTAAATCAGACACATCTTGAGTGACTTTGTTTTTAATAGCGGCGCTTTCATGTTTGACTTTGTCTTCGGTATCAATTAATTGTTGATTAACGCTTTCGATCTCCGCTTGTAATTCGCGACTATAAATGAAGAATAAATGCAATTTAGTTAGTCTAAACAATAATTGATTTGTCAATTTATGTAATGCATTGTCTCCTGTAATGCAACATTTCTATAGTTCTGTTAATAATGCAGGAAAGCTATTGAATAAGCTGTCAGAACCAATTACATCATTCAAACGTTAATCCTACTGATAAAATACATGTCTATAATATTTAAATTGATTGATATTTTTATTAGAATACAAGAGGTTTAAAAATCACATGCTATGCCTCAATATTTAAAAATCATTCATTAAAAAATTGAATGAAAATCACGTTCTTTGATTGTGTAACAAGTCATGCGACTGAGTTCAAGGATAATCGAAGTTACGAACAAAATAGTAGGAAATAAGTTGTATTATTTATTAAAGATATAAACTTAAAGTCCATCAAATTTACAAACAATAGGTTCATATTTTACAGTAGTCACAAATTAACTTTTAATTTAAATCACAATAAAATTTTGACTTTAATATAACTTATGTTCTATACAGACTCTAAAGAAAAATATGATTTATATTAAATAAAGAGAAAATAAATGCAAACTTAAAATAAGATAAAATTCGTGCCACAAATAGCTGTTTAAAAGCTAATATTTAGAAAAGACAAGAAGCAAAAGAAAAATATTTAATTAGTATGTATTAGTAGTCAGGATTAGTTAAATGGTAAATATTAAATATTTAATTAGTATTAATCAGTATCAGGTATAAGTGCTATTGGAATCTCTCCAAAATGGTTGGTTTCAATCACTCAAGTCTTGATATGCTTCCAAATCCAAATGCTTATACTTAAGCTAAACTCTAAACCCTCTAAACAAGTAACGCTCTCAACAAACACGTAGGGTATAAATTATGTGAAACACTTCTTAGAGAATTTCTATACCATCTCTCCATCCAAAATGCCTGTCCCGGACCATCATCTTTGCTGAGAAACGCGTCTTCAAAAGCATTTGCTGAACCATAAGCACTATCAGGACGTCTTCGAGATGTTGACCGACTTCTGCGTAATTTACTTTCCTCGAGTTCTGAATGAACATTAGCCAACGCTTTCGAGGACTGATAAGTGTCGAAAGATTCTGAATGTTGTACTCTTCTTGAAAAACTGTCATCAGGTCTATAATTTCCAGCTCTGGTAGAACTTATTGATCGAAGTCGATCAGAGTCATAGTTGGCCGCAGCGGCTATTGCTCGTTGTCGCTGTACTATTGACTCTCCAGCCAATTGGCTGTCAGAATATGAGTGAAAATTGATGTCTGGTCGGTCTGATCGGAACTTTGTTTTCGCTAAGGCTTCGTTATATTTTCGTTCGATATCTGAAATGGCATCCGAGTAAAGAGAATTTCCATATTTATAATTATCATTATAAATGCTTGTATACGGGCGTCTCCAAACTTTTGGCGCTGAATATCTCGGAGCCATTAATGAAATCAGAAACTCAAAAAACTATCAAAACTTAATACTCAGTAAATTATACTATCAATAAGCAGAACACAAGTGTTAGAAATGAAAACAGCAAGCACTACTAGTAAAGGATTATTCTAAAGAATCCTTTATTTGACTTTAAAGCTATATAAGAGTCTCAACGGTTTACGCATTTCCGATCTTCTGATGTAAACTTATGTCATATTAATAGAGTTTCTTTAATGTATTCGTCGCGCAAAATCCAAAGTTTATTTTTTCAAACCTTTCAGCTTTTTCACAGTTTGCCAACAAATGTCCTGATGTTAATAACTATTTTAAGACTAGATCAGCATCACTTAGTGAATGCAGTTTTGTTGTTCTGTCCTTGGCTTCTAGTAATAAAAGCTCACTTAAAATTAGTATTTTTTGGATCGAGTGTAGGAAAGCACCTTTCAATCTCTCTAAAGGCTAAACGAATATTAGTATAATGCAAATAATATAATCCAGACTAAAATATACAAAGGATTGTCAACTTATCAGTTGTATAATAAAGCACTGCCTCCGACTGTCATCTCTTTCCTTGTAAGCGGTTCTTCATTTTGATCAGATCATGAAACTGCTTACCACACAAAATTGTCAAAAGTTTGAATCCTATCACACTTTACCCTTTTAGTACTGATTATTTAATTTACGAATAATTTTCTAAAAGTTTTTGAGAAGTAATCACATCTCCCACTCATTTCTTATAATACTTATGCCTGTCTTTCTATATATTATCATACATTTTACTAAATACAAATTTTTTATTTTTTGCAGATAAAATCGAGAACTACCTTAAAAATCTTTAAGAAGAACATATATCTAAATATTAAAGAAAGAAATTAAAAAGAAAAGTTTCCTTTCAAAACTGGTTAAATTAATTGAGAAAATGTTGGAAACACTACAAAACTTTGTAAACAACATATCGACGACAACCAATTCTTGGTTACACTCGCCTTGTGAAGAAAAAACATCACTATCGTGGAAGAACTTACCACAATATACATTAGCAGAAGTTGCTGAACACTGTCATTTAAATGATTGCTGGCTTATTGTTTACGACAGAGTCTATGATGTGACCGACTTTTTACATGAAGTAAGAGATTAATAATTATTCAACTCTTAAAGTGTTTTTATTGAAAAATAGATTTGCTTTTAAAATTTCACAGCAGACCAAATGTTTTAACACTTTTCCATTTATTTATTTAATAGCATCCGGGAGGAGAGTATATAGTGATGGAGAACGCGGGCCGAGACGCGACACTTGTGTTCAGAGGGTCGCGACATAGTAAAGATGCCTTTGATATGCTCGAGAAATATTTGCTCGGAATACTAGTAGAAGTGAGTGCTTTTGCAAAGCTTTTAAACTTATACCTAATGAATAAGCATTTTATTAAAACAATTTTTCTGTCTACAGAATGAAAGACTATACACACCTTCTGATGACGAATTGGCTCTGGTTTCTTGATCGCAGCCTAACTAATAGCTGCAATTAAATTAATTATTCTTATAGTCACGCATTTGTATTTAATTTTTTCATCAATTCATTACATGTTTTCCACTTCATATATATTGTAATATATTTTTACTAAAAATGATTATTTATTTATTATTTAATAAAATAAAAGTCAGATCTTTGAGTGAATTACTTGAGTGTTAACTTTCATAATAGAAGTAAAATACTTTTGAATCGTAATCAATGTTTTCATTGATCTGAAACTTTATAAGTTATAAAAATTGAAGACTTAAGTTAATTAAAAGATCGGTTTCACTGCAATGAATAGATTGATTAGCGATTTACTTGCATGAAGTGTTTGCTGAGTACTCAAGTGTTATTGAGAGGGCAATAACTTTCTATAAAGTCCTTAATCCTTCTCTTATTGCAATTTTTTTAGTTAGAATTCCCAGCAAAGCATGACAAGTATAAATACAGTCCTACTTCTCTGTATATATCTCTCTTATTCATGATTCAGCTTTATTCGTGTGTTTATCAAAATTCATTTATACAGTATTGAAAAGATATATTAATATTTTATGGTTAAACCAAAAGTTATAAATTAAGATTTTTGAGGTGACATTTGAGTACTAAGTATTATTTTAAATTATGATCTGATATGATTTATTTGAATTCAACTCATTTTTTGAGTAAACAAAGCTCTCGAAAGAATCAATTTAAAGTACCGGTAATATATAGGTATACTTGATAAGTATCCTTCATGGCACCCTTCTTGACATTTGATTTTGAGTTAATGCATATTTCCTTATTCTATGACTATCCAAACCCCTCAGATCCGTATATCAAAATTTTTCAACAATCACCTCAATTTTAGTGAATTTTTAAAAAAATAAATCGTGAAATTTTGCTTTGCGTAATGCCTTATAAGACTTCCACAATGTTAAAAATTTGTGACCAGACGGAGGTTATATTTTAGATTTATGATGTTCCCTCAGAGATTTTTTTATTCCATTTGGTATGTGATAAATGATGAAATGCATTTTATGTTAGCCTTTCACTTTGTGAGAAAACAGAGCCATAAAGATAGCGCGACCTATACATGTCTAAATATCTCTTAATAATCAACGATTCCAGAAGAGTAAATTCATCTGATTATGTAGCTTATTTTTTCGCAAATTAATATTTTTGTTCAAAATATCTCAAAGTTAGCGTTTATTTTTTAGTGTTTCCATAGAAACCCATTATAAATACTAAACTTCACAAAAATTGAGGTGACTGTTGGAAAATTT
>JAQGCH010003285.1:0-10888 GCA_034699485.1 Nanhermannia elegantula
AAGAGTGCGTGCGTTCGGCTCTTTGGCGGACACTTTGAATGGCAATGAATGTGATTATAATATACGCGAAACCGTCTCTTCAGAAGTGATCGAATTCAATGAGCCGTTGATCGCAAGTCAGACACAATCTATCGGTTGCTGTCAATCGAGCGCTAACTTAAGTATTTGTTGCGGTCATAGAGTTGTTGTCTATTGCTATCAAACATACAAATACTCTAATAATGTAATTAAAGCCGATTTCGTCTTTCTCTTGGATATTAGGCTTCAATGGTTTGCCACTAAAATAGCAATACTTGAACACTATATCGCTGTTATGTCTAAAAGTCACTGCAGTTTATTGAAGATTATCTTTGATTATGAACAACAAAATGGCATTCATTTCACTAATAATTCAAATAATAATAGTCCTGAAAGTGATAACAAGTCATCGGATAATAAGTGCATTGAATGGGATTTTGACGACCACTCGAAGACAATACGACTGCCATCGATGTTCAGTATTAGTGATGGACAGCAAGTGAGGGATGAGATGATGGCTCACAGCGAACAAGTGATCGGACCCGTAGACCAAAGTCTTAGCTGTAAATTCACAATTCGTATGAATCACTCTTTAATAGAGTCTCCCATATGTCGCGCGTCTATTGAAGTACTCTTTTGTCAGTACTTTCTATCAGACAATCAACTCATAGATATTGACTTAATTTCTTTCTATAAAATAAGACATTACTCTACAGACCCGTTAAATGTCTCCAGTCTTACCTCACCTCAAACTAACACTAATAGAAGTATTAATTCGTTTAAATTTCAAACTTCTAATGATTTGATTGGAAGCGCACTCACAGTATTGACAAAATCTCACTTTCATTGCTATAATATTTTCAATAAAGTAGAGCTCAAACAAAAGCTTGAATTGAAAGATAAAATAATGAGCTTTAAGATCAGTAAAATTGACGACACTTTACATATATTAACAGACAAAGGGCTCGAAACTTATGCATTGAATTTTATGCCATTATTTCTTGACTACAAAAAGTCAGTTCCGATTTTAAAGATTAATTTTAAGACATTTTTAAATGTTGACTATTTATTAGACACAAAAAACTATTTACTATTAGTCACTCAAATGGATAATACGATGAGAACTATTTATTCATTAAGAAAGCCTTCGCTTCAAGAAATCTATTCCGACATCAATGCGATAACTATTGATACAAATACCAAACTCGAAGATCAGCTCAATTTAATGTCTTATATAAACTCTGTTTTACACTTTAGTTGTGTTTTAAATGCGGAAACAGATACTCAACTGATTAATATTTATCATAAGTGTTGTGCAAATTTGGCTAATATTTTAATAGATGTTAAACATTATAGTTTTAAATCTTTTAATACTCAAAAATTAGCTTTTGATCTCATTAATAGCTCAAAACTCCATTTTTCTCATTTAATTAATTTTGATTTGAAATTTAAATTAATTTTACATTTTTTACGCAATAAACTCGAATCAAACGAAACCCTAAACATTGCTGACTGTGAATTAAGTTCACTTAAAAGTTTTCTCATAGCTTTATATAAGGAAGACTGCACTCTCTTATGTCGCTTCTCATTAAACCAATTACTTGAATATGATGTCAGACAAGTCGTTATAAATCTATTACAAGAAAATACATTGAGCTCACAGTTATGCCAAATAACATTATCTAAACTATTGTTAGATAGCAATCAAATTAGTGAAGCGACTCATTGTTTGACTTCATTGGAAGAAATGTCAGCTCAAAATGCTTTACTCGAAAATTATAAATTTCTATTTCTTCACAATTGTTTCGTCAAATTTATGGAGAATTGCATACCAAATGTTTTTTATCAATTTCTATTACTTTTAACGGATCACAAAAAATCAGTTAAATTAATATATAAAATGTTAGACAGTTATGAAATTTCAATGCGACACAACTTTTTGATAACTTCTTATAATAAGTTCAATGATTTATTTGATTCGGAGTTGATTTTCGACTTAATCGTCGCAAACGTTAATCTTTTGTGTGATGAGAAAAATGAATTGTCTTATAAACCGATCGAATTAATTGATAAAAAGATAGTTATTTGGATCGAACGCTTGCCCCCAATTCATAGTGAAAATGAGTGCTTTTGTGTCAAATGCAATAAAATAACGTCTGATTTATACCTACTTTTGTACAATTCTGTGAATGAAGATATTAAGAAAGAAGTAAACAACTTATTCAACAAAATAGATCAAAAGTATGAATGGCTTTTCACTGCAAGATTGCTCGCAATGAACTCTATTGATGCCATTGAATTGCTTTTAAACGATTTTCCACTTATTGTGTTTTCATATATAAGCGATGTTTGTAATTCTGATGCTATTGTTATGAAACAAGTCATTCATTTACTTGAACCCAAAGTCGAACACATTCAAGAACTAGACATCAATAGTAATTATGGAGTTGTGTTGTCTTATGTTTTAAATGAATTGGCGTTAATGCTTTCGCCAGAAGAGTTGATTAATATATTGCCTCTAAGTTGGAAAGAGTTTGCGATGATTTATGTCGAGAAATGTATAATTAATTTTCAATCCAAAAAATTGAAAGAAAAGATCATTAATTTAGGCCTTGAAGTAAAGGCAATGCTTTCTAATTAATATAATAACGATAAATAAGTGTTAAGTTATTCAAGTTTTTCCTTAACGTATGTTTAGTAAAGTTGTCATTAATGAGAGCTTTTAATGATGTATTTTATTTGTTTTTACAGTTTTTTAATAAAGTTTTGATTATTTATATTTATTGTATAAGTTGTGCTCATTCTCGTCCCACAACCATTTTGATCCATTTGACAAACGGTTTAACTTTGGTATAAATTCCAGGCATTTGAGGTTCTCCGCAACCATTTGTTCCTCCACTGGAAACAATACCAATTAAATTCCATTTATCTCTTTCTTGGAAAGCAAGTGGACCCCCACTGTCTCCCTTGAAATAATCAATAAAATACATCTGATCAGCATATGATATTACACTACATCCTGGTTATAGCGAACAGTTGTGCAACAATAGCTATATTTATAACAGGGGTTCACTATTACAGGGGTTCTGATATGGATTGAGTAAGTCGTGTACCTGTACTATAAGCGGGTTCACTACATGTATAATCGGAATGTAGAGCACATATTATGTCATTCCATAGATAGTATGTTCTAAAGTCACTTTACATTGAAAAAATTTCGCATTGTTAACAGTGCGTTTTACCTAAAATCAAATTATTGGTAACCATTTCCTCCTTTTTTTATTTGTTAAAGTTATATATGTTATAAGTTTACCCGAAAATGGTTGTCATTAATTTGCATTTTTCAATGTTAAAGGCATTTAAGGGCCAACCAATTCCAGTCCTTGAAAGCAGGCTTTGTGTCATAGATTGTTTGACTAAAACTAACTTAACTTAAGCTAATATTTTATTAAGTGATTGAATTTACTGTTAAACCTTAATCCCATATATAAGATCGGGTTTCAATGTGCTGTAACATAGGGCACAAATAGGGTCTCGTGATTAAGGTGTAACTATATATAGGACTATGATTTTAAAGATTTGTAGTGACACATATATAGCTTTGTACTCATTTCAGGAAATAAGTTAATATAAATATATTATTGTCTCGTAATCTAAAGCTGACATATTATTAGTCAAGTCAATCACAAACGGCAATAGACAGCTTCAAGTTTAAAGAAATTACATCAAATTTGCGCAATTATTCTTACGTTACAAGAATCGTGACCACCACTTGAAAATCCAGCGCAAACCATCACTTTAGGGTCTATAACATAGATATCGCGATAACTTTCAATACATTTGTTTGGGTTCACAATAGGGACTGCAGTCTGTTTTAGTCGATCAGTTGGTTCTGCGTCTGTAATAAAGTTGAGTTATATTTAATTTGTATTGAACTTTATTTTTAATTTTGCCGAAAAAATCAGAATTTGATATTAATTTGAGGAGATCTATAAAATACCTAAAATACTAATTCCAAACTCACTTACAGTTTATATGTATAAGTTTTTCAGAATAACACATTAAAAGCAAACATTTACTTAAGTTTAATTAAGAGCAAAAGACAAGCTCGAGCTTGAGCTTGTCCCAGCTCAAGCTAAAGCTCGGATATTTCAAGATAAGCTCAAGCTCACATAAAATGAGCTTATGCTCTACACTATTTAAGTTATATGAATTGCTAGTAATGTGCGGTAAAGTATAACTTAATCATAAATTGAAAAGGGGTATACATACCGGGATCACTGAGTCCCCAACCAGTCACATAACCTACCGAACCAACTTTAACATAATCATTAAAATCAGGCAAACAAATCGGTGAAATATAGGCATTAAAAAGTAGCGGAGCATTTAATTTTACTAAAGCGATGTCATTATCTTTTCTATTTGAGTATTTCTGGATTTAATAACAATTAAGAAATAAAATATCTATTAATTCAAAAATAAAAGCCATAAAAGTAATTTATGATCACATTATCTAATAGCGGAAGATATTGGGGATGAATAATAATTTTTTCTGCGTATCGCATCAATTCTCTATTTTCATGTTCTTCTTTCAAATATTTGCCAAAATATATGGTCCAAGAGCTGACATTTCTTTCACTGACATAAGAAAAAGAAAAAACCCAACAAAAGTTTATTTTATAAGACATTATTAATAACTATAATATATAATAACTTACTAAATAAAACAATGCGCTGCACTCACAACCCATTGATGATTAATAAGGACAGCTCCACAAGAGTAGCTGTCATGTAGCCTAAGACTGGACATCCAGGGCCAACTACAACAACACAATATATTAAATAAAAACAAATTAATTGCTGTACTTAGAGTCAAGTCGAACCTGCCATTAACTGCTATTTGTCCGCCAACAATACGATCATTACCTAACACGGGTCTGATAAGAGGTGACCCACACTCATCGTGCCATTTGTCGAGTTCATAATTGCAGTTTTGCTCATCAGTCCCATCACCGCAATCATCATATATGTCACAAACTCTACACTTTGGGACACAGTTATTATTACGGCATTTAATCTCATTTAACTGGCAATCTTTGAGTGAGGCATGAATTTTGAAATGCAATTTAAACCCACGAAACGCTATTAAGTCGTCGCTTATAAAAGTCAAATAAAGACTATTTCCACTTGAAATTATCGGCGATGGGTTAGAGTTTCCGCATAGAGTAGAGATTACACTTGAATTACTAGTAGAGCCGTCTCGTACTTGCAATACATCGAATGGACATAACTGTAGATCAAATTCATCGAAATTAATTTCTATTTGGTCTCCTTTTGGCGCATTTATATTCCAAGCGCATAATGTGTTTAATGGATATCTAGCAAATGGATTGTATTCATCACTGTAGTCAGGACTTGATATTATTCCATCCGAAAACTCTCCCGTGATATTCAAAATAAGTGGTTTCGCATCATTAAGTGGTTTCCCATCAGTATTCAATACTAATGGTATGCAATTTTCAGTCGAATAGACTATTCCTATGAAATGAATAGTAAATAATGTAAAACTAAATGCACTCAAATTTAACATTTTTTGAGTTTTACTGCTCTGTAAAGCAATATTTACCAATTTTGTTGTTAATGCTTGAGAATAAAGCATCTGCTGTCAAACATTCCGACTGTTTAAGATTTTACTCTTTGATAAGTTATAATTTATGTCTTTAAACGATATTATATTAGTTGACTCAAATATAACTCATAACCAGAACCTTCGTCGGGAAACTTAAGATATGAGATCATCAAATAAAAGACGAATTAGTTTGCATTACTATGAATAGCACAGAAATGAATGGCTGTATAGAATAGTAATAAAAAACTGGTAAAATAGGGAGGAGATGGGGACATAAAATGGTCAAAATAGTAACTTGACCCTCTTTTGATTTCTCTAACAAAACTATAAAATCATGTCCACTCGTCAGTCACCTGGAATTAGACAACGTTCCAGCTTTACTCTAATACCTAATAGCAATGTATTATAAATCTACAAACAAATTGACAGAACTGTATTGTAACGCCATTAGGTATTATAGTAAACCTGGAACGCTGTCTAATTCCAAGTGACTGACGAGTGTCCCTCTTCAGTTTTTATGAAAAATTCGCAAAAATAAGGTTCTCTTTGATTTATTTGTGATTTAATAAATGCAATACTAGTATCGAAGAATTGCATTACAAGCCCTGATTTTTGGTGCAGGGCTTCATACAGTTCCTATCAAAAAGCGATAATTTCTGAAATTCACCCCAAAATTGTAACAGAATATGCAAATAATCTGAGTTCGAGTAAAAACTTCGAAGAAAACTTGAATCCATAGAAGGAATTTCAAATTAGGACTTTCATTAGCCTGTGTTTAACTTACATTTTTTGTTTAAATTAAAAAAATTATTTTATATTATAAAAGATAATCAGAGGATTAAAATTTTTCGCTCAGTGGGCGGATATCAAGAGGACTAAAGATTTTCCAAGTATTTTAAGTATTATTTATTGAGTTTCACTCTGTACTGTACAGGTATACAAAGATTTATTATACTTGTATTAATAGTGTTTTTAAATTATATAATCTAAGTTGCTATGCATTAAATAATATACAGGTAATTTTTTAAAATCCATTTCTATTTGTGTGTGTTATCCTTGTGTTAATGTGTTAATGAAATAATTTCACAGAAATTTGAAAACATTACTAATTTTTTATTCTTAGAAATATTCTTCTATCAGTACAGTAGCGAATTTTGAACTCAAGGTTTTTTTGAAAACACTTATGAAACTAAAATTCTTTGATATAAACATCAAATTATTTTCTCATTTGATTTATTCATTATTTTTATTAATTTTATTAATAACTTTATTAATTTTCATTTATATATATAATTAGTTGAACATTTATTATTAAATATTCTTAACCAAAATAATTTAAATTAAAAAAAAGAGCATAACCTAAAAATTCAAACTCAAATTTTGAAGGTTTATACACAAAAAATATTATTTCTCTGTGTTTTCATTTGACAAACATTAATATAATATGAATAATATATTTAATTAAAATTTTTAAATCTTCAATAATTTGTTCCCTTTGTCTCTATGAGATCAATATATTGACAATTTTTGCAGTTGCTCTCAATTTTTTTATAAGCTTGTTATACAGTGTTAAAGTGCGAGCAAAAACAATCGATTAAACGAAATCCCAATTAAAATCCAAGAGTTAAATGTATTTCAAACAAGTATTAAATTAATTTTTAAGGAATTTTTAATCAAATTAAAGCTTTTATTCTATTTATTTTCACTCTTAATAAATGAGGTCTATTTCCGGATTTATTAATAATCATAGAATATCACAAAATTTAGAGAAAAAATTAATTGCTTACAAAAGTTTTATTTATTTAAGTATTATTTTCTAAGAGTAGAGACAAAATATCTCGAAATTTTGACGCTATCATTGGATTCCTTTCATTTTTGATTTCCCCTCTGAAAAGTGACACTCAAAAAATTCTCATTCAGTCCAAATATTTACCGATTCAATCCAGTTATGAGTTCACAAGTGACGGAATCATTCATTCTGTGCGTTCCTATAACAGAAAATCTAATTTTGGATGAATTATATCTGAGTCAATAGTATACCAAACAATTTTTCTTTGAGGTAAATCTTTTGCTATCCTTAAGAAAAGTTATGAAAGCTTTTCCTTCAGGTTATACAGTATTAGAATACGGATATACTCAACACGAAATAGTCTTTTGATGACAGGTTATTCTCGATTAAAGCTTTTGTGAAACAGTTTTTGAACGAACCGCCAAAATATTCGTAAACTTGTCATCAGATTTGAAAACATTTTGAAAAATACATAAAAAATAAAATAAAAATCATTGCTCCTATTCATGAATGCATTAAATGAATGTGATTTTTTCAATTTACCGCAGCTATAATTTACGTGTCAAGAATTCATATGAAAGCTCTGATATTATCCATGAAAATACACTTTTAAATTTGTTTATCACAAAAAACCTACGGATTAGAATTTCTGGTAACTTATAAAATAAAAATCGAGTGTTAGATAATATCTCTAATGCTCTCTAAATCGATTTTGATTTAACATTGCTATCCTTTTCAACAGCTTTTTTCTATTCTAACTGACGATAAATTCATGGGTTGGATGTTTTCTATTTGGAATAAAAGGTAAAAATGTCATTTCAAGTTCGCGAATAGAATTTTTTTATTCTTTGAGGTTCATAAACACTTTTTTGGCGGAAACATTAGATTTATTTCAAAGTTGTCACTAATTTTTCCCTTAAAACTTTACAATACAGTTGGGCTGACGTTACAGTATTATTAATGATAAATATTTCAAAACACATGAAGAACTTGTAAATTAAGATTGTTATCAATCTTAAGTTTTCATAATTCATTTGTAATCATTTTTTTAAAACTTATTCTCTTGAAAATACAAAATATAATGAACTATTATTTAACGTTTCAATTCGTATTAAATTTGCATTTTTCTTACCAAAAAAAAACATTTTTCATATTCAATTGATATTTTATGCGAAAGAATTGATTGTGAAATATTCCGCCCACAGATTCTGATATATTCTATGCTAAAAATAGTGATTCTTTCAATTTAATGAGTAGCTCACTCACCAAAAAACCCGGATATCTATAGAATCTGTTGATGTTCGAGCGTATCGTAAATTTTATTACTTCTTTTAGAAATAGTGTTGACTTATTGCTAACTCTGCATAGTTTTATAAAAAGATGACAAACATCTAATGACTAAAAATTGGTTCAAACATACAAATGATGAGTTTTTGGGTGCTATTTATCATTTCTTTGAAAACTAGGGTTTCTGTAACTTATTCGGTCTATTAATTAGTTTTTTTGAAACCTTTTAGAGTTATTTTTGCGATTTATGGTTAAAGTAAATTATCTTTTAGTATTAATGTCTTCTATAGAAGAATGAAATTTTTGTGTATAAAAATAAATAGCTTTTCATACATACATATGTCGAGTCTTTTATTAGAGTTGCAATGAGTTTGACTTTAAGTGACTTAATTTCTTATAACAAATCTCATCAAATATTTAAAAACTAAAATTTATTCTAATTTTATATCCGATGCCTTATTATTATAAGTTTATCTAAAAGGTATTAAATAATTTAATGATGTATTAGGAATTGAAAATTCAAATTTGAAGCCAAACTAAATCTATTAATAAATAAAATTTATTAAAAAGTATGTTTAAAAGTTGATTCTGTTCTAGACTTTGCATTTCGATTCTGTTTTAGTTCCTATTCTTCCTAAAAACTTTCATTTCGATTCTGCTTCGATAGTTTTCGACCCAGATTTTTACGTTTCTATCTCTAAATTTTTCTATTATTCTACAATTTAAAAATTTTCAAAAGGACTCATAAAAAGTTAGAACACATTGATATTTAATATTCAATTTATTGAACAAATTCAAAGTAAATCTATTTTTTTTATAATTCAAGCTTTTCGTGAAGGTTTTGCATAAAGAATAATATTTTTGAGGTATTTTTTTATAAAAGACTTAATTTTGACTTTGACTTATCCAACATACAGAAAAAGAAATGTACATACAATGGTTCCCATCAACTTAGAGTAAGCTTAATTTCCCTCGAGAATCTCAAATTTGTTTGCATAAGAAACTAATTCTGTTTACGAAATTGACTTCTGAGGGAAATTTTCAGATATTTTAAGCGTTAACCAGTTATGTTTAACTGATAATATTTAATTAATCTTCTCTATTAAGTTTAGCTTTAGGGCTTAGGGTTGGGTTGGATGCAGTGCTCAAACTATATATCTTTGGTAAGGGAGGGCTAGACATCAATAAGTGAGTTCTAACCATCCCTGCCTACCCCTAGTTATGAATGTGGTTGGGTGTAAGTTCCAAGATTTTAAAAATTTAAACTCTATTCAGTAAAAAATTTTGAAATTTTTCTGGTCTTTCCTAATGGAAAATTCGAAGGCATTTGATTAAATAGAAGTTTTTATAAAATAAATAATATATAACGTGACCGATGACTAAGAATTTAACCCCACTCTGGAGTTTAGTATGCAATCAATACAATAACTCGACAGAATCTAATTATGGGATTAATGAAGTTCCTAAAGTTTGGTACAGTTATGTTAAGTGTACAGTTATGGGTTCAAGTCTAACCTGAGCCAACCCCTCTTCTGTGTAAGCCTTCGACATGGAATTACTTAGCGTTGATGAGAACAAAACATTTTAGTGATATAGACGTAAAGTCTACTCAATATATTGAAGTGTTTCGGTTACCCTCTTTGTGATGAAGAGTATGCATCTGATGCACTTAATCATATTTATTGGATAACTACATATTTATATATAATTACAATAAACACATTATGAGAGATTTGTTCTGCTTGAGAGCAAAATACTACTGAAGTTTTGATACTGAAAATTAGTGGTTTTATAGTAAAATAAGGACTAAGATAGGGGTTGTGTTTGGGTCAATACAGTACTGTATTTACTCACCTTTATTATATGTGTATGACAACGAACGTGTATTGTTGTATGAGCTATGAGTTAGCAGTGTCGGGAGTGTCCATACACTTAGAATCCTATTTTCAAGTTTAAAATTTTCAAAATTGAAGTAAAATTTAAATAAATTTTAAAATTTTTTGTTAAATTAATATAATTAATATAGAGGTTTACTATTATGAAGAAAAGAGTAATATCAGTACTAAACTAATGAAGCTTTGAAACAAACTCTTATTTTGAAACAGGTGTAAATGAAATTTTAATCCTACCTTATCTTAATCTATAGATAACGTGATACCTATATT
>JAQGCH010003286.1:0-10886 GCA_034699485.1 Nanhermannia elegantula
CTTCACAATTAGTAGATAAGGGGTTGTGGGTTAGGTTTCGATGGGTGCTTCATATCAAGTGACTTGTAATTAGAATATTCTAATAATACACACTATATTTTAGAAAGAAATAATTAGTTCTCCTTTAACTACCCATTGACTAAATTTTAAGTGCAAAAAATTTAACAATTTTTATAATACCAAAAGATAATAGTTTATCATTCGATTTACTATTTAAATAATTTTACTTTTAATTATAATATAATTTTAACATATGTTTAACTGATTTCAGAATATTATCTAATTTGCAAACATATCAAATATTTATTAACATTTTATCAAAATTTTAGATAATTTATACTGATTTTTAAATTGCGTATAATTCATATAACACAGTAAGTGTTGACCTTATTATTAGAGTAGACCTTATTATTCTCAGACCTGAAAACAAAATTAACTTTTGTGATAACATTTGAATTGTTGAGATGAATCATAAAATTGATTATTAAATTCCTAGTACTAGTAATTGATGGTAAACATTAGTTTTCAAATAGAAAAGTCCGGGAAATATTCACATTTCCCAAACAATTTGGGATATTATCCATCACTTCTATTGAATACATTTATAACTTCAAAAGCATTAAAGAATTCTAAAGATTTATCTATTAGTTTCTCAATTCGCGTACATTCAAACTTCAATGCCTTTCTCGACCGGACCTTCATTTTGAATGATTTTTCGGTCAAAAGAAATGACTGAAGGACTCATCAAACAGCGGAAGAGCAAAACTGTGTACGTTTTCAACTTAATATAGTTAGAAATTATTGATTTCTGTGTACTCATCATATTGTAAGCTTTATTATATACTGTAAATATACAATTTGTAGCTCTTAAACCCCTCTTAAACCCCACATAAAGATATAGTTTTAATGATTAATTAATGAAAAGGTTGAAAATTATTTGATCAAACAATTATTGATAACTATATGTTTTGAGCAAACACTTAATTACTTTAAATTCTTATTTTACTCAAATCGCTTGTTTATTTCAAAATAGAGCGTTCACTGGTTTCATAATTTAAATTTCTAACTTTAGCTGGCATTGGATTTGACACCTCTAAGATAGAAAATTATTTAATTTTACGAAATGTTTTATCATTTAAATTTATATTATTTTCTTTTTTAATAATAGCATTTTAGACTTATGAGAAATAATGGTTTCTATAAAGAAATTGAGTCATAACATTTAAATTATGTTTATTGCAGTTTTTGATCACAAAAATATTAACTGATTTATGAAAAAAATAATAATAATAAAATCAACAAAAAACAAGCTTAATTCATATGCAGCATTGGAATCAGATACATGTTTTTTTCAGTCAAATCCCATTTAATCAATCGTTTTTTAGGATTTTTGAAGAAAACTTTTTTCTATCGTCTGCCTCTAAAAAAATTTTACAACAAAATGTAATTGGGATCACATCTCAATCGAACATTTCTGATTGAAATACAGGTATTTATATTTTGCTGTCTGGTAGCTCTTCTGTTTGATGATAAGATTTTTCAGTCTTTTAAAACCCCTTTAAGCAAAAATTTTTTTTATTTCCTTTAAAAAGGTTTTGAAATAAGATCACTTGTGTATTGTGTCAAACAAAAGTATCTGTTGAGAATTTTACTTAATATTTGATATTTTTATTATAATATGAATATTCTATATGCTAATTCATATTCTATATATTAATATTAAAATTAATAAATTCAGTGAATCATTTGAATACCAAAGAATCTCATATTTTGTGGAAGGAATGCGTGTAAAACCAGGTTTACTAATAAGCAATAATTTGCAACAAAAAGTGTCGTTTCGAATATTATTCAATGCATTATCAGAACAAATGCGACAGGTTTTCAGTCATAGAATTGATGATAAAAGTGGTTTTACTTATATTTATAATAAACTCTCCGCCCAATCATTAGATAAAACTTCTATAAATATAGTGTCGTTTACTAACCAAAGCTCATGTTAGAATGAGTTTAATGTATTGAAGCTGTTCTGCGATGCATCACAAGTCATTTGAGGTGCACTCAGGTGTTCATATCTAATTCAGTGATGCGCTCAGCCGTAAATAGATTGACAGCTAAAATGCATGCCACCCATTCTGGTTAAGTGATAACGTTTTTAGTTTTTCCATCAAATAAGCATAACTTTATAGAAATGTTGTTATATTTCTTTTTCTGAATATTTCTGTTATCGCCAGTTTAGTATCTGTTGTCTTCAATGATTCCATTTTTCACAGATAATAAATCTTTCGCTTACATAACTCAGAATATATGTATCTTTATCTAACAGTTAATATGTTTTGCCTCAATATTACTCAAAGTAAAGCACTTTTGTTTTTCGAGTTCAGAAGCTAAGAGCTCACTATTTATTCTAAAAACATGATAAAAATTCACAAATATGTCACAAATTTGAATTTGTCTCGGAGTCAGAGAGAGGATAGAACAGAAAAAAGCATAAATAATATCTGATTTAGATTCTGCTTTATTTTGTTGACCATTCTTTTATTGTACGTGAGATTTGAAAGCGACTGTCGCTGTAGAGATTGACGTAAATTTGCAACAAATTTATGTCTACATAATGATTGACAGGCATGTAATAACTTTTTGGATGTTAGTCGGGGAGAAAAGTTTACACAGACAGAGGTTTCTTTGTGTCATTTTATTGTCCTTTTGTTAAACACATGTGTATTTTGTATTTTTCTTACACCCGAATTGCATTCAATATGTCATATAGTGATACTTATAGCCAATATAAAAAGTCTTTCTTTTACATCAAAATAGCGATTGCAATAACATTCTACTGAAAACGAAACACAGGTTTCTTTTTGAGCTGAAAGCGCTGCTCTTTTGGTATTGAAAACATTGAGAGTGAAAAGTACTAAATTTAGTGATGTCTATAATATGAAATACAATGTGAAATGCATTATATTCTAATACATTATAGAATGTGTCCCTTATCCTGCTTAAGAATCAGAATGGGTTCATTGATTTTCCCATGTAAAGCAAATCATACATGTTGTAGCCTTTTATGTGCAAGTTTGTCAAACATCGCAAAGAGAGCTCGCAAGCTTTTCTGCTCAAACTCCTGAAAGCTGTCAGATATTTGTTACACCAACAACAGAACATCAGTACATAGTGATGGTGCAAATCTTCCAAAGATCCTAATCTTATTGCCAATATTGAAGCTTTTTTCCAACTTATTCATTCAATAGTAAAGTATCAGCTAAAGGTGCTGCTGCATAATGTTCAGCAATGTTAGGGTAGCACAGCTGCGATAACTGCACCATTCAATTGACAAAAATAAAACCATTTTGACATTTTTTCTATCATTTCATTTTTGAAACTGATAAGACATTCAAAGGCCTAATTGAATGAATATAAAAAATACATTTGCTTTGCCTTAAGTCTGTTTAAATAAAGATTTAAAGATATGAAGAATGCATAGAGTTATTTGAATAAATATATTTATCTTTAATATTTTTAAACTTTATTATTTAATTATTCGGAAATAAAACAATTTAATGAAAAGATAAAATCATTTTGCGTCTGTTGGCATCATATTATTGCTAACTTTATAAAATCTTATCTCTTATTTAAATAACATTAAGATATGGTTTTATAGCACTCAACTTACGATTTGTAATGTATTACAGGATTATAACAGCACAGGAAATGTTAAAGAAGATTATAACTATGATTGACAGCTCTATGAAATAGGGATCAATTTAATTCTTGGAAGTGTTAAAAGGAAACAAACTGCCAAAAGCTTAGTTTCTGTAATCCAGTATTGTGTACCTTATGTTCAAAGATTTGTATTCTATTCTAATAAAATGAAAAAGATATTATGCGAGACTCAACTTTCTCGTGTAACTGTAATTTATACAACTTTTCTATTTGGCTCATTTTATTCACAATTTAATTCAATTAATTTGATTTCACTTTGATTCTGAAACTCTTATCATCCAAATCTGTATACCTTAATAGATTTATCGCAATTTTTGCATAAATTCCGATATGAATCTTGAAATTAGTGTGAAAATAAAGTTTCCCTCTCTTTATAAAATAGAAATAGAAGAAAGAAATAATAATTTTGAAAATATTATAAATTGCGTTTTGATCGCCTCCTCAGTTTCATGGAAACATCGAGAAATCTTGTATTTTATTCATATTTAAAGAGACTTTTTGTGTAAAATCAAATTATATTATAGTTAATTCATTTTATGATTACGAAGTTAATGGTTTTCATACTTTTTGCACAATTTTGAACCTATTTTATGCTAGACTTTAGATTTCGAAAATCAATCCTTTACACCCTCCCTGCAATACGTCTATTGATATACAGTATGAATTGCTATAAATATATTTGTCTGATGAATATTATTATTCATTTGTGAACAACTTTTGATTATATCTTTTCAGGCAGTTAAAGGGTTATTAACGGGTCGATAAAGGGTTATATGTAGGGCTGGCAAAGATAAATCTGATTTATAATACATTGTATAATATTCATGTATTATACATGTATAATTCATGACGATATTAAAGTAACGATGTATATACATTGAGTGCCATCTAGTTTGCGTGGTAATTTTCAGCATTCATGAAAATATTTTATGAATACAGTAAAAGCTCGATATAACGAACCTTCAACGGGTAAAAATTTTTGTCCGTTAAATCGAGCGGTTCGTTATATCGAATGGATTTAAGCTTAATTTGATAGCCGAATGGGATTCCGGGTATGTACGTTATAACGAGATGTTCGTTACATCGATGTTCGTTATATCGAGCTTTTACTGTACTCAGTTTAATTGCTTTTAAATTAAAATTTTAATTCATTAAATACATTAAACTAAAGAATTTGAATTTTAAATTAAAATTACACCACTTTTGCTATTCAATTATTTGCTATAATTAAATTAGCCAATACATTAATTTTAAAACTATGATTTAGAAAATACATGTATAATACATGACGAAAAACTTTTCGTGTATTTTGCCAGCCCTATTTATATGTGTTCTGTTGCCCTAGAATTTTATTGGTTTTCGTGCAGATATTTTATTATTATTGTACTGTATGTTAGAAAATATAAATAATTTATCAAATAATCAATTTAATTACTCGTGTTCTTTAGAGATATAGAACATTTAAAGTTTTAAAAATTGTTTTACTGCTATCAGGAATTATATTATTATTACAGTTTAAATGTAAAACTATTATTATATTTATGTTTCAATTTTTTTCGGGAAAACAGATAAAATGTTCGCTTATATTTTGTTAGAAAACAATTCTAAGGAGTTTGCTATGCATTTAACCACTCTCGAGGCCAAAGAAACTAATATACGTAGTTTATAGGGAGAAAGTTTAATTCATTTACATTTGGATTTTCGCATGGGATCTCTAATTGAGGCAAATTGTGCGGCTAAATTGTGTTTTTACAACACAAAGCTTATCAAAAATGAAGTTTCCAGCAATCTTTCAAAAAACAGTTGGCAAACTCTTTAAAAATAATACAAATATTCTTTTTACTAATTTTAAGAAATTTTTGAAATCATTTAAATATTTTTGCAAATCAGAAGCTTTATAATTAAAAGTTTATTACATAAAATTATTCGTAGAATTAAAAATAAAATTCTATAATTCCAGAAAAACTTTAACATTATTTTTAGACTTTTCCAATAGATATAGAAAATACATTTATTTAATTGAGATTTGGCTTTATGTTGTGTATTATTCGTCTTTCAATAGAAGAAGAGAATATATTTTCATAATAATACTCTCAGAATTATAGTTCTTTCCGAATTCTCTTAGCATTGCAAATGTGCTGACACTTTCATACAAATGGGAAATTTATACACTCTCTCGAATTCATTGTCGGGATAATAAAACTCATTTTGAATGAAAATACTTCTTTGGAAATCAAAAGTACGCCTCTTTGGTCCAAAATCACTGTTCAGTATAAAGTTTATGTTTAATTAACTCATCTTTTTATTACCTTTTTTCTGATTTAATTCAAAATTGTTTTGTATGTAAAAATATAAATTGTCTTCAATATTGTATGTCTAGCTGACAGACTCATATATATTCAGCTGAACCGGGAATGATCTTTTGTGTTCGAGAGATTTTCGCTCAAACATAAACTAAAAACTAACAAATATAGGAGCAAATGAGCATGCATAATTTGGCATTATTAATATAGATTGGTTAATATTATATTTATCAAACTCTAATAATGCGTTCATTTCGTTAATTTTATAATTACAGTAATTTTTTGCACTGATAAACAAGCGTAATATTATTTTTACATCTAATATATTTAAATGTTTCTTTTGAAATCTGTAATTCTGTTATTATTTTAAATATTATTCAGTATAGTTTTCATTTTATACTTATCAATTGTAATTGAATTTAATGGGAAAATTCTCAAATTTAAATTCCCAATGCAAAATTATTAGGGCCCATTTGCCCTTCTAATCATAATAAATGTTTTTTCTTATTTAAATTTAATTTTTCATTTAGATTTTTGCAAAAATCTCTCGGACAGAAAAGAACATTTCCGGTTGAGTTAATAACATTAATTTGTGTAATAAAAGTTTTTACCCTTACTTAATACATAATTTAAGAGTTTTGTGAAAATCATCAATGGATGCGATACATGTATTCTCTGGTATTCTAATTCAGTTAAATATGCGGAGAGATAAGTGTTTGAGTACTTTTGCAAATTAGAAATATTTTTACAATTAAATGACAATGTTTTCATTCAAATTCAATTATAAAGAAAAGTTTTATGAGTAAATTAACCAAAAGTAAAACATCTCCACTAATAATAAATTATTTAACTTATATTTAAGTAAACGACTGTACAGTTGTGTTTTCATTACTTCTAAAGAGAATGACAACTGATTGTGTTTGCATTGATTTTTTATATAAATCAAAATAAACTTTTTGTTGATTATTCAAATATCAGTATAACTTTTATATTCATAGTCTTTTGAGTAATAAGTTATTACTAAGGACAATCATGACTTTCAGTTCACAATTAATTTAATGTTTGTTTTTCTTAAAACTTGAAAAAATTAAAAGTGAACATAACTTTTGATTATCTCAAAATGTTGGGGCGTTTGGACACATCACAGAATTCGCACACAAATTGTATTAATGTCGATATTTTTGTTTGTTTAGTATAATATTTAAATTTAAATTTAATTATAACATAAACCGGGAATTGAAAAAATGCATGTTTCTCACATTTGTAACCAAAAATACATTTACAAGATGTAAACTATAGAGTCGCACGGATTTAGACGCTTTTTCTTCTTGCAAAGTATTGATAATTTGAAACAAAGACATTTTACCCCTTTTTCTATGGTTTAAAAGTAAAACCCCTTATAAAATGTCTTTGTTTCATACATTGATTGCTTTGCAGAAAGAAAATCGCCGAAAACCCTACGATTCTTGAGTTTACATAAACTGCAACATAGTTTACAAATTATTCAAAATATATCAAAATAGATCTATTTATGTGATTCGTTTGCATACTAGAGCTTAGGACATTGTCTTTAACCGCAAAAATATTTTTTATATTTGAAATTCCGGGCTCTTGTGATATTCTTCCGGTTCCGGACGCTCTATTTAACAGTTAAGGGTTTGATAAAACAAAAAATAGAGTTATATATTCTAAAAATCTAAACACTATAAATGTTTTGAACAACTTATAAAATATTGTTATATTTCTGTATTAGTGTAAATCCCTGTTAAATATAAATTTTTTCTAATACACTTTTTAACTGCTATAGAGAACAGTACTTAAATATAATACGAAAAGTAGGATTAATTGATGGCTTTGAGTATAACAGAAATAAAGTAATTTTGGTTGAGATCCTGAATTGATAAATCTTTTATGTATTTTATTATGAGATCTCAATACCAATACTTAGTTAATGAATATGTGAAGTCTATAATTCATGATATGTTAACAGAATGATTCATCTGTTATTTCAGAACATAAGTTGCTTAATATATTTGATTACTTTAGATACATATTCGCCGAAATGATTACAAGTCCAAAGAATAATAGGAATACATGAATGACTGAATGGGAATAAAATTGATGGGAAGTTAGCCATTGATGTGTTTTTGGTGAGAAATATATGCTTTTCTTCTATTGATTTTAGTATAGTCGCGGATGCCTTACGCCACGCGACTTGAGAGTGCTTTTGAACGATAATCTCCGCCCAAATCCATTAAAGGGGAATGAATGAGGGAAACCGCTAAATTTTGATTAAGCTTATGAAGCATGAACTACTCATATGAAGGCGAAAAGTGTTTGTGTGCAAAGTATTAAAGCATTTTATTGTATCTGCAAAAGCCAAATAGTCAGCAATAGTCAGCACAAAGATTTTATCCACTTATGCCTTTAGGCTGAGATGGCATCAAAAAAGGATAGCTTTTCGCTTAAGCAAACTTTTGTATCAGTGCCGTCGCGTAAAAACTTTTGAACGAATATATTTATCTTTCATTGGGCTTAGAATGACAGGAGAGAAATGCATTTTACTTCCCAGTGGTCGCATTCCATTTATAAGGTGGCATTTGTGACCTATTAGTTAGCCTACACATCACTGGATAAGTGCATCACTTCAATATTTGCGATCTACTTCTCTCTAGTTCTGTCTTTACTACTCTCGCTGCAGTGTCATTCTCTCATTTTCTCCCACCTGACTTCATCACTACTTCATTACTTCATCACTTCATCACTTTATCGTTAAACATATACGAAAAAGAGAACACTTACAAAAAAATGAGACGAGATTAAAGTGATGGCATGTCAATAATGGTAGACTACATTGATATGTGCGACAATACTCGCATTGGTGCACCTTTTTATAGCTGCATAGCTCTCAATCATTCTACGAACCATTCAATACTTACGCAACTTTTTGCGCAAATCCATTGAGAATTCTATAGTAAGAATGCAGGAGAGGGAGAAAGAGAGACCTTTTTAACATACCTCATGAAGTATATTAAGCTAATTTGCGAATCACAACACATATAACTGATGGGCTCTATATGTTCTTCAATCCATCACAAGAAACATTCGATTTGAGAGATCTGAATGGTCTAAAATAGATTAGAAATCCATTTATTGACAACTTTAAGAAAATCACAGAAATGTAAATTAATAACTAAAATATGTGTTAACCTGAAATGATAGCTGATTAAAATGATGTGATCATAAGTTAGAGTAAAAATAAGAATAAGATATTTGAATAGTAAGCCTACACTCGATGTATTGGTAGTGATTAGCCTCGAAGGTCTTTCGAGAGTTTTGTAAGTAAACAAAGTCGGCACAAGTTGTTGCCTAAAATCACTGTAAGCGAAAGAGCATTTACAATACGGCACTTGAGTTTGTGCTCGTTTTCTCCAGTCTGCAAATTGCACAGCTTTCTGAAAATTCGCTACCAGTGTATATATAAAGCATTGCAAGTGTTTCCCCCAGTATTTGGAAATACGTTCGTAGCCTTAATGTACTTTTCGTGTTCTCATTCTCACTTGGACATGTTGTCTCATATCCAAGCCCTGCTCTCGTGGGTTTCAGGCTTAACATGGATTTTCACTATAGGTTAGGGCATCTCTCTCTCACTAATATTCTCACTTGTTTTTTCCCTCCTATGTTTAGAGGTAATTTTTGAGAACTGTCGACATGTGTTGAATGTCGTCGTCGAAACTACTTCTAACATTTGCTGCTCACTAGTGGTAATAGTAGTAAAAGACGAATAACAAGCAAAATGCGCGTTTCTCACATTCTCACCTCTTTTTACCTAATGCTAGTCAAACAAAAAGCCGGATAATGCATCGCATTGTAGTGTTCATTTGGACATTCTTTGAATTGCTACAAAGTATTACTCTATTACTACTAGTCTTGTATTGCTATAAAATGACATTCAACTACATCTCATCTATCACTTATCCATTATTTTTTCTGTGCACAGCTCTATAGTATTCACTCAAAACTCTTAAATTTATTTGAATCTTCACTATATAGTATTGGATCTCTTTATGCATGCAAATGAAATTCCAAAAAATAGCAATTTATATAACAAGCTTTTAATAAAATAAATAAAACTAATTATTCAAATTAAAGCGCAATAAATGGCTGGACATTGACTTTATCTTTCCATTACCTGTCGCATGTTTTAGTATTGCACGAAAGTATCCTTTCATAGGGCAACACATCACGAATACATTAATTAGCATTACTCTAGAGAAACCACTAGAACCTGACATGAAATACAGAATAGCGTATAACTTGCTTACTGTGTACTGTATTATCTTTAGATGTAATAGAAAGCCGATCAATCTTATTGTATTTATCAGATCAAAATGTCACATAAAGCGAGGCAGTAAATGATGAAACTGTATTATAGCCACTAAAGGCATTAACGCTATTATTATGAGTATCTGAAATGTAATACTTTTCCACTTACGACCAAAAAGAGTGTCTATCATTTCATATTGAAAAGGCCTATCGAACACTACTAACAATATATTGATATAACGTATGCATCATTAATGATTACGTTATTATATGGAAGGGAGTAAATGTGGTAACAATTAGCTTCCCTTCTCACTGATGGGTATTGCATATGACTGCATATGACTCGATCAGACGTATGTCTGTGATGTATGTTCTATAAGTTCGGCTATTGATATATAGCCTTTTAATAACTGTCACATATCAAAAGTGAAAGTGAGAGCAACTTCTGTATTAGTGGAGAGAAATAATTGGGAACGAAATGCGGAGAGAGACAGAGGTGTGTGTGTGTGTGTGTGTGTGTGTGAGAGAGAGAGAGAGAGA
>JAQGCH010003287.1:0-10886 GCA_034699485.1 Nanhermannia elegantula
GAGAGAGAGAGAGAGAGAGAGAGAGAGAGAGAGAGAGAGAGAGACACATACACAGTCTGTTTGTCTCTCTCTATAAATTTTTCTGGCATTGAATTTATGCCAATTATCAAAAGAATTTTGTATCTCAACAATAAAATTGTTAATAGTTTAGATATTTCTGGATTTAAAATCCCTAAAATATATGTAAAGAAATCTTCACATATTTTTTTAAACAGGCAGAAAAAATGTAAAAAGTCCTAAGAATCAAATACATGACATTGAGTTATAATTGTTATCACAATTTCCTATTGTTATCGATAAGTAATTTGCGGTTTTGAAGACTTTCTAAAATTTAAACTGGAAGTTAAAATCAATGATGATTTAAGAGTTATTTTTTAGTTTCTTTAATTGAAAACTAGACTTTTTGAGAATTACTGTAAATTTGAGACCACCAGTTTTACAGTAGATTTTTAATATTAATAAAAGGTAAGGAAGTTCTAGAAGGGAAGGAAAAAACTCAAAATAAATTGTAAATGTTTTGTCGCTTTATTTTATAATTCAAGTAAAAATAAGTTAAATTTTTGACGAATTAATAGTATTTGAAAATAAAAAATTACAAATTTTCTTTGATTTTACATCTCTACTAAAAATAAAGACTTCATTTATAAATTATAAGTAAAATAAAAGCTCAGAATTTTAAGATAAGAAGTTTAAGAGATTGCAGGAGAACCTTAAGTCCTACAAAAAATTTTCAAAATACTATCGAAGGCAAAAGTGTTTGCAAAACCTCGCGCTCAAAAAACAAGTATAACCAATAAGACTATATATTATTAAGAGAACATTGAACACTATTGGATACATACACTAATTCATGAGATCGAATCTGTATAGACTTTTGCAGCCGATAGCACAGTACCGATAGTATGCAGTCAGACAAACAAAAACACATTAATTCATTTTATAAGAATCATTATTAAAAGCACAATAAAGTTTAATTTTTAGAAACAAATAATTAATAGAGAAATAAATTTAATTATTGAAAAAACTTAATTTAGTTTAATTAATTTACTCACCAAATGTTTTTACATTATTCATAATAAAATTTATAATGTTTTATAAGTTTATAACCAACAAAATAAAAAAATCTGTCGCTTCAAAACCTATAGATTATAAATAAATGATATATTAAAATAGATTTTGAGTTAAATCTAAACAAGATTTTATTGAAACGTTAAATAATTAAATAATTGAGTTAAACAAAAGTAGTGTCTTATGTTTGACTGCTTTTGAATATATGGCAAATATGATGGCATAACAAGTTTTTAAAGTGTTTGTTACCACACTTTATAATATTGTTCTCACATAAATGTTTGAACCTGTCCGACAGGTTAATTAACTTTTATAAGACTTTATTTTATTAACTGTTAAATATAACTAATAAATAATTCATAAGACAAAGAATAAAAGTTTAATGGCTGAGAATGTATGAAATCTTTAAAAAACAAAACTAACAATTAATCAAATCTTAATTATAGATATAATTTATTTTAACAAAACACTCAATACTGCGGAATATGTTATTATTACAGAACTTGAAGTACTAAATCATGACTAAGTCAATGATCGCAATGCATATAACTTTTGATGATATATTGATTTGCTTAAGTTCTGACCTAAAATTATAAGTTATGTAATAGTCTAACGAGTGTTTCAATTGTAGGAGTGATTTACATAAACTTATATTTGTAATGATATAGCAATAAGTTTTGTATTCATTTCAATTTATGTTTTCACTGCTTTATTAAACTTTTGAATTAAATAAAATGATAGTTCAGTAGTACTTCACTAATAATATTAATTGTTTTTTAATTCAGATGAGGAGCGGATCTTATAATATATTACAGAAAATGACAGGTTGTGATCGAGTCGTTATTCGTAAGACTAAACTACTATTTAAGGTCTTAAAACAGGGCAAAAGAATTCTAATGTCAAGAAATAGTTGGTCACTATTGCTAACAGAGATCCATATAATGTTTCTGTAATAACAATACAAAAACTTTTGAAATAGTTCTCATAATATATAATTATGATCTCATGCTGTATGTACAGTATATATTCTGCACTCTCGGTACAAATATTTATTATATACAAATCAATCAGAGATTTTTATTTTTCACGAATTGCATTTCAATGCTTTTTTAAATTAAATATTGAAAGAGTTTGAAAAATTATTTATTTATAGACAACAATTACTCTGTATAACAATAGTATGAAATTAATAAAAAATATTTGTTACCAATCAAAAGATTATTGAAATAAATACAAATACTATTTATGTAATTAATGATCTTCTTTGAGGTAAACATGAGAACAGATATATCGTAGAATACAAAATGTCAAGCAATGGGTTGGGAAGAGAACTAAGTCCTGAAGAGAGGAGTCAGAGATTACAACAAACTTTTAATACAATATATGATTTGCAAATGCAATACAAAGCAAATTCAGGTCAAACAAGTGGACCGCAAAGGGCGCACACAAGAAGTGATTTGAATAATCAATTGGATCCGCGGTTACAACTTAGAGCAGAAGAACACAGAGCTCTAGAAGAGCAAAGGTATTTGGACACAATGCGCAGTCATATTGAAAGCCATTACTTCCAAAGATTAGATTCAAACAAAGCTTCATTAGAAGCACAAACTATTGGTCAAATGAATGTTTATGGCAATTATGGCGAAGCTTTAGCAGAAAGCGATAGATGTTTGAGAATTATGGAAGACTCTAATCGATTGTATGGAAGAGAACGCGAACGAAAATATCAATTAAATCCTATTGAGAGAAGACAATTAGACCCACAAAAAAGACCTCTGTATAATAGGTGGAGAAGTGTGAGTGAATCAGACTTGAGTGATCTTAATCTTGAGTTTCCAGCCCAGTCACCAGTACAACAAGAGGTATCTCTATCTTCGGGAGTTCGGGGGGCATCAGAAGCGGCTCTAACGTTAGGACTTGAGGCACCACTACATCAACCAATAGGTCCTCCTTTGAGAAGAACTCAATCACTTCCAAGCGATTACATGAAGTATATGAAGATATATAAAAGAGAAAAATTGAGAGAACCTCTCGTGCAAAGGAGAGTATACAACACTTCCCTCTTTGAACTGGCAGAACAGGCACAACATAGAGTACATAATTATTTTGACGATACGGAGTCGATGGCATTAAACTATGACACAAGAGATGAGAGAAGAGCTTTTGTAAAACAACAGTCAATACTTGAATCTGTGGTTGGAATGATTCCGATGAATATATATCCCATTTGGGAAATTCCAAAACACACAGAAAAAAGGACAGAAAGAGGTCTAAAGAGAAGGAGAGGTTGGGTTCGGCGGCACCGCATTATTCAATAAATGCTTAGACAGTTATTGATAGGTATAAATGAATAGCAATTAAAATAAAAACTTTGAATTTATTGATTCTTTAGTTAAAATTTGCTTTACATTGACATAAAATTTACATGAATTTACATTATTATGAATCATATAAATCTAATTCTGAGTCACTAATGCAAAATCAATTATTTAAGATTAAAATAATTTTGTTCCTTCACTTATTGGAAGTAATGGTCTAAAGTTTATAGTTATATAACTTTTGGTCTTTACTCTCGAACTAAAATTCCTAAATCTTTTATCGAATAATTATTTTAAATATATTTTAAAATCATTTTAAACCTTTTATTTTATTTAAAAAAGAGATTTTTTAACACTAACATTAAATAGCCATTAATTAAATTTATTTATCGAGAAATATGAATTCTGAGCATGAATTCAAAAGTTGAGGTACAGATAGGGCCTCACTCTATCAGCAATAATTGAAAATTGAGAAATTTTAGGAATAGAACAATTAAATTTTAACAATGGTATGAAATAAAAATACAATTTATATAAAAAAACTGTTTTTTGAGTGAAACGATAAAACAGATATCACAAAGAATACAAAGAACGAGAACTAAGTCTAGAAGAGAAAAGACAGAGAGTCCTAAATAGTTGGCAGTCAAGAATCAATTGAAGACAAAACTACAATTCAAATGAAGGCAAAGAACTAACTCCAGAACAGAGACTTCTGAGAGAACAACAAAACTTGCAAAGACTTTATGAAATGCAATTATCGCATTGGATGGCAAACAGTGCATATGCAGGTCAAACAAGTCTGAGTGCACCGTAAGGCGCGTACAAGAAGTGATTTCAATTATTATTTGGATCCGCGATCACGGCTTCCACAAGAGCAAAGATCTTTAGAAGAGCAAACGGCGCTTCAGAGATGCAATTTCAATTTTCAAAGTGCTCAGCGATCACAACTGCTTCAAGAGGAAGCCAATTGACTTAGGGAACAACAGAGAGCATTAGAAGAACAAAGGTTTTTCGATTCAATGCGCGCAACAATTTAGGATCAAAATAGAGTTCAAGATTACAGACCTATTGAAAGCAATCACTTCCAAAGAATACATCCAAATCATGATTGAGAAGGGGCACGAACTTTAGGTCAAAGGCTTGCGCGTAAAAGTCAAAAGAATGTTTTAGACGATTATATGCGTGAAAGAGCACAAAGGGATAAATTTGTGTCACAAGCCAATCAAAATTGTGTATTATATCTAGGGATCGGATTTTTGCATAAATGCATGTTTTTCCTCCTTGTAGTAATCGCTATAAAACATAAAAATAAGCATGAATTACATAATTACAAGGTGAGTAATGAGGGTATTGTTTTGCATAAAAATGCATATTTGGTCATATTTTAGTAATTTATTTGCTATTATTCGTATATTTTGTCCAATTTTACCAAATACTGTCAATTTCAGAACAGTAAATGTTAATTTCTAAGGTATACAAACTGAAAAGGTAAAGATAGCTTTTACAAAATAGAAAGTTAGAATTGTTTTACAAGTAAAAAGATGTTAGACTTATTTAATCTTTATAACATGATTAAAAATAAAACAATTAAAATTGAAAAATTTGACAAATTTTAAAAATAATATTGAGAATCTATTAATTAAATAAAAAATGAGGATAATCTTCTGGAATAAATGAGGATAATCTTCTGGAATATTACAGATATATATTGTTGCTAATGTAATTTACATTTATTGATAAGATCAATTAAAATTCTTACTGAAAATGGACAAAGGCATATTTTTAGTGCATATTTAGCAATTTTTTGATGCATATTTTGGGAAATTAAATGCATATAAATTCGATCCCTAATTATATCCTTTTGTGAGCAGACAATTATACCCACAGGAAAGACCTATATAAAGGTATGCTGATTGAGGATCTAAGAGTGAAACAGTGGCGAATCAATCATCACCTCCTCCTTTGAGAAGAACTCAATCATTTCCAAGTGATTTGGGTTTATCTGAAAGAGAATTCAGAACGGCTCAGAAGATATACAATAGAGGAGTATTCAATGGACCTCTCGAGCAAAGGAGAGTATACAACACTTTCCAATATGAACAGAGAGAACAGGCAGAAGAGAGAACCAGAAGTTATTATAATAATGCACGAGATGTGGCATTACATTATCCGAAGAGAGACATGAGAAGGAATTTTGTGAAACAATAGTCAGAACAATGGACCACAGATGACAATTCCAAGACATAAACGAAAAAAGTTGGATTCGGCGGGTATTCAGTGAAAGTTTAGTCAGTTAAATGAGAATACAGTAAAAACGTTTTATTTATTAATTCAATTAAAAGTTTTTTGTACTTGTATTTGAAATTCAATGCAAAAATTGCAGAATTCATATCAATATTACTCATGTGTTGTTATATACTGTAGTGTTTCTATGGGTTATTCAAATATATGATTATTTATAAATTATAATTAATTTATTTTGTTTTTTGATTTAATGCAGATTTAGTTAAAGTTTTAAATTCTATTTGTTTATTGTTACCGAACATATTCAGTACATATTAAGAATGCAGTGGAAGGATATTTACCTAAAATTCTAGTTTTTATTCCAAAGTATAGAATTTGCTAATTTTCATAATCAAATACACTATTAATTCTAAGTTATTTAAATAATTCTTGAGTTTGATTCAATATAACTATTAAAACTATATCAAACAATTTAGGGTTGTTTAGGGTCGAAACTAGTGATGAAAAACATTAGAAATTTGAACCCCATTCCAATCCCTTTGAATATTTTCTCATTCCCTTCACAATCCCATCCCATGACATAAATCTTAACCCCAATCTCACCCCAATCCTATTCTATGCTAAATCTTGATATTTCTATGATATTTCATTTTTATTAAAAATTATTATAATTAAAAACTAAAAGTATTTTCTGAAAAATATTCTACAAATTCTGCAACAAAGTTAGAAATACATTATATCATCGATAAAATAAATATAATTAAATCACATATTCTTGTATTGATTATCATTTGAGCTCTGATAAGTCATGTTTATTATATACCTTAACTATTATATAACAAAAAATTAATGTTTGACTCACTTTTGTCGATCGTATATTCTGATAATCTTTTGAATAGTGTAATAAAACTCTCATTTATAGCGTTGAATTCCACTCGTTTCCAATTAATTCTTGCTTTAGAACTCATTATTTTGAGTTCACATAATTTTTTAACATTTAATAAAATAATGAACACATAGATATTCTCTAATGTGCCCAATAACTAAAGGGATGTAATGATGTGCGCACTCAATATATTGAAAATCTATTTCGATTTACATAAATTGAGATTTTATTGATTTATACTTAAACCAAAAATAGATTTTATATTAAAACATTTTTTTAATGTTTTTTAAAACTATCAATAAAAGAGATCTTGAATGCAATTTAAGTCTAACCTTTGAATGTTAATTGATTTTATAGTAATAACTAATATGTTATTATTGATCGGATTTTATTATAGTTTATTCAGAGATTATTGAAAACTAAAATTGAGCCAAAAGAGTCTCATAAGTTCTATTAAACCGTATAAAACTGTTTAAAAGTGTTACGATATTTATTTCATTCATACAGTTATTTTGTTATGAAAACATCATAAACCGCAACCGCAACCGCAAAAATAATCTGTTAAATCTTCAATATATTTATCACTGCTTAAAAATTATAAAACTTTTGCATATACTCGACTCATATCAATGGCAATTATGAAACCTTAAAATTATTTAATTTATGAGAATAAATGAGCAGATTTCAGGAAAAAGTTGACTTCAAAATATTTTATTTAATATTATAACAAAAAGCTTATAACTAACATAAAAGTGCGGCTAAAATACTAATCACTGATCTAAATAGAAATAAGGAAAAATTCAATGATATGAGTTTAGATCTTCAATTTACTGATAAAAAGCTATGGGTTTTGTTTCAACTTATTATTCAGTTTTTGAAAAATTTTAGTTCATTTTTAAATCTAACAATAAGTTGCATCAAAACTTAATGCTTTTATCAATAAATTGAAGATCTAAACTCATATCATTGGGTGTTTCCTTATTTCTATTTAGATCAGTGATTAATATTTTAGCCGCACTTTTACGTTAGTTATAGACTTTTTATTATAATATTAAATAAAATATTTTAAAGTAAACTTTTTCCTGAAATCTGCTCAAATAAGTAATATAGGCTTTAAATATTTAATTAAATTAAATTTTAAAACTTGTTATAAAGAATTTATTTTTGTTTTATAATACTTTCGGTATTAATTTCATAAAATTAGTAAAAAATGCATTTACTCACTAGTTGTCTGCAATTCAGTCATAATCGAGATATTTTTAGCAATCGATATGTGATTAAAGTGAACAAAATAAATAAAATTATTTGCACAAAAAAGCTATTTATTATCAAATTATTGCAATATTTAAAATAATTTTTAAGTTAACTCTAAACAAGGTATTACAGAAACTCAAATAAACTTAATTATAATATTTTTAAACTTATATTTTGACAAACTTTGTAAAAGTGAAAAATGTAATACTTTGTAAAATATTAAAACTCAATAAGTTCTTAAAGAGCTTTTATCTGCTTTTATCAGCTTTTATCACATAGAGCTTTGAACCAGCTTTGAAACAGTCGTAAGTTTAATGCTTTTTTGTGACTTTATATTTTATTTATTGTTAATTAATTGTTATACCAATTAATGACTATTGCATAAAAGACATTATTTATTAACCAAATTTTAATATACACCCGGGTGTAGTTTAGCCGAGTAATGATTGTTTTTTATATAAACAGAGAAAGGATAAGTTAATATGTAGTCATTAAAGCAATAGGGAGTTCGGTAATAAAAAGGGTGGCATATTCTGTATCAGATTTTGTTCAATTATTCAGAAATCGAGTTTTTGTAGAATTGTAAGTTTAATGAAAATTTGATTCATTTTTATATTCAAAAAACTTTATGCTTCAAAACTTCTTTTTGCAGCTTTTTTTTATAAAAGCAAAACTTTTGTATTTTATACTGTGATAGGCGGTGATAAATAGATTTTAGACTTTAAACGAGACAATTATTCTGTTATAAAAATTTTCAAATACTGATTAACTAATAAAGTTGTTTCCACATTATTCAGTTTTAGATTTGAAGCTTTTAATTCATTTTATTTTAAACCCTGAACTTAATAGAGTAAAAAACACTTAATAAGGATTAAATTTCTCAAAATATTTCAAATCAGTAAAAGTAAAAACTCTATAAATCTGAAAAATAGGGCCATTCAGAACATTTTAGAGAACTGTATAGAATATTGACTGTGTGATGACTAAAATTAACACAATTAGCATAAATAGTACGGTATATTTTTGAGTTATAAGCACTGTTAATCCTGATTATTCCTTACTCTGTTTATAATGACATTGTATTTATTGTTATTTTGATAGAAAATGACAACACATAAAAAAGTACATTCAGTTGTACTATAGGAAGAAAAAGTATTTGTTAAACTTCACGCTCGAAAAATGCTTATAACAAGTAAGACTATATATTATTAATAAAGGGCGCAAAATATGCATGCAAAAAGTGATTTTATTTTTAAATATTTAATTACGATGCGAAATAAATGTCATTTTATATTATTATTATGTTTAAGGTACCGGATATATATTGATAATCAGTTTAATCAATTTAAGCATATATCTTATTACATGTCTTAACAAAAAACTAAATTTTAATCAAATCTGAAATTTTTATGAAAATCAAAGAGGGGAACAAAGGATATTTTTATAATTTTTCAGAAAAGGTCAAAGGGGGGACCAAAGGATATATTTTGGATAAACTTGGAAAAAATCAAAGGGACCAAGGTACGACTTTTGAAATTCTGAAAATCTTGGGGAGGGCCCGGGCCCATAGCAGGTCCCTACCTTGTGCATGTATGATAGTAAGAAACTTCTTTCCACATCACACGAAGTTATGGGAGCGAACTTTAATCATGTTATTTCTTTAATTGATAACTTTTTAAGGGTACACAATAAAGTATGTTTAACAAAGAATTTACTCTTTTTGAACAAAATCACTGCACATAATATTTAACTTTTAGATTTTTGCACAAAATAATTTTAAAATATAAATAAAAATGCCCAAATATGCACAGAAATTCGTGATTCGTCCATATTATTAGATCTGGAGCAGTTATGATCACGTATACTCAACATGCAAACATGCATGATTGCGCCCTTTAATTATTAAGGGATAAATTGAAAAAAGCACTGCATAACTACATATTAAAAGCTCAATATTCCTAAGAAGATAAGAATGAATCTATAGTTTGAAAACTATATGTAAAGCAAAGTTAAATATTAAAGTAATCCTTCTATTTCATGAGCGCGAAAATGTTAAATTCAATAAATACTTTTGTTTCGATAGTACTTTTGACAAAAAATTCAACAGTTTTTGTAATGAATTAATTAAGAATCTATTAATTGCACAAAAGAGACTTAAAATATTAAATTTGATCAGTTGATGTGTTAAAACACAGCAAAGTTTACAGTTATGTCTCTAATGTATTGATTAATTTATTAGATATGACAACACAGAAAATTTCTTTTATTTGGACCCTTGACAGAAAATTCTGCAGTTTTTGCAATAAGTATATTAAGATATATTGTTTTCATTGAAGAAATTTAATTTATTAAATTATTTTATGAGTTAAAACACTGTACAGTTATGCGACAATAATTATTGATTTAATTAATAGAAAATGACAACACATAAAAAATTTCTTTCATTGTGTTTCGGAAAATGTTTTAAACAAGATTTTGTATTGAGATTTAAAAGCAATGTTCTGGTTTTGTAAAGCAGGCATTTCTGTATATCAGTCAAATATTACACTACAGTATAACCTAAACGGGAGCACTACGTTTGTAATAATTGCGTTTGTCATAATCCTCTTTTTTATGGTTTAATATCCCTGGAAAGCATATTTACCACTATTTTATGAGAAAAAGAGATATTTGTAGTTTGTTTTAGTGAATTTCACTATATTTAAGTTAAGTGCCACGTAATGATAAACCTAACCTAACAATATTATTAGTTGGGTTAGGTTTATCATTTTCGTGGGCGGCGGCGGCAGCCGCCGCCAAGAGGAAAGCTAGAATTGTATTTAAACAATTAATTTTCACAATAATGCAAATTCAGTGTGTATAGTGTTATCAAAGTAGAATGGGGTAAATATTGTGTCTTTCAGGAATATTAAACAGGTGTTTATGACAAACGCAATTATGACGAACGCAGTGCAGTCACCTAAACGTGTCATTAAGTTTAAATCTTTAGACAAAGCAGTTTATAGTGGAAACGGATCTCTGATACATTAAATAATACTCTGTACACGTCTCTCAACAAAAATCCGGCACCCCTGGTATTGGGCTCACTCCCCCTTATGTGTTAACACATAAGGGGG
>JAQGCH010003288.1:0-10885 GCA_034699485.1 Nanhermannia elegantula
GATTACTATTGATATCAATTCAATATATGATATGATTGTTATATTAATCGTTAATTAATTTAATAACAGATGTAATGGAAGACGATTTTGATGACTACGAGCTGTTGTTAACGACAATTAAATCGCATTTTCGTCTATTGTGTAAATCAGTGCTAAACTTGACTCAGATATCGTTGAATTGGACGACAATTAGCTATTTTGTGCATTCGCTGTCATTGTATATAATGAAACCGCAAACCTTTGCTTTTCTCACTTTAATAGTATTATTTGCTTTGATTTGTCACACATTTGAGTATTGGTTCAAATGCTTCACTCGATCGACACTCAAATTCGCGAAACGCCTGAACGTAGGTCTGAGTCTTGTGTCCACCGTTTTGACAACACTTCTGAACGTCGAATGCATTACTGGTATTGCAAACGACAATGTGGTCAATGAGTTAAAAGACAATTTCGTGGGCGTTTATGCCTTACAGGGCAGGAGACCTAAAATGGAGGACACCTTCAGTTATGTGAACGATAGCCTCAAGTTAGGCATCGAGTACTGGGCTGTCTTTGATGGACACGGAGGGGATGTAAGTTTCTTTTTAGATATATAAGCATGGGATCAGATGTTTAAAGTGCAAAAGTCGTAACATTTGAAGCACTTGTCATGCAAAGGCATGTCATACAAATCATCATCACTTCCCATTTGAACCACAAAAGGATCAACTTTTCTATTATTACACTTTAAGCCAATACTCATCCCTTTCAATATTGTTTTACAGCTCATAAAAGAGTTTATTTATTATTAATATTTTTTTTATTCAGATATTTTTATTTTATTAAGTTTTACCCATTTCTCACAATTTTAATGATTGATTCAAATGTTAATTTAGTCAAAATATTGTGAATTTAACATATTTTGACTTAAAATTATGACCACTTTATTATATTGAGATAGACTTGCGTTTGTGCACCACATGTCTGTCATATCAGAATTGACATCAATTTTGGTTAAGTTAAGAAAATAACAATTTATGAAAAATAATTCATTCCTCAGACTTATAGCATATTGAAACTGAATTTGTTTCTAAATTTTTTTAGTTAAAGGAGTCAGTAATTCATTATAGTATGAGGGGGTCGGTCAGGCCCGAACCCCCCCCCCCCCCCAACATTTTAAGAAAAGTATTCTTTTGGTCCCACTTAGAATTTCTTTATAGATTATGATAAGTAAAATGTTTAATTATTTTTTCGAAAATCTATTTTAATAATATGTTAATTTTTTTGGTCCGAAAACATTTTTCTAAATTAAAAAATGGTCTCCAAAACAATGAGTTTACACAATTAATTTTTTTTCTAAAATTCATGTCATATCAGTTTTTATAACCTTTAATTTGAAAAATATTTTTAAACCCCATTTGTAGAGCGCAGCCAACTATGTACAGTCGCATCTGTACAGTGCTATTTCCAAAAGAGTGGAACAGTTAAACTCTAAAACTGTTAACGAACATGAATATTGTGAAAAATCTCCTGAAGACGAATATAATAGTAGTCTTGAAAATAGTGAACAACAAAACCCGAAAGAATGTGCCGATAATACAAAGTCAAACAGACCGGAGTCAAAGTATAAGTTTGAAGGACTGACTGTTGCGACGCTCTCTCAGATCGTTACAGAAGAAGTGCTCGAAATTGATGAACAGGTCATAATTGAAACCAAGAAGAAGTTTGACGTCGCGGGAAGTACTGCACTGATCGCACTCAGAATTGCCGAACAAAATAAGTTAATAGTGGCCAATGTCGGGGACTCGAGAGGAGTCATTTGTGACTCTAAAGGGTCTGCAATACCACTATCTTTTGATCATAAGCCACAACAGGTATTATTAAAGTCCGAACACTATTTGATTTTTATTAAAATTAAGATAAATTCAATTTTCTTCGATTGTATGAAAACAGCTGAAAGAACACAAGCGAATCAAAGAGGCGGGCGGTTTCATCAAATTCAATGGCGTCTGGAGAGTGGCCGGTATATTAGCGACATCGCGAGCAATGGGAGACTATCCGCTCAAAGACACAAACCTTGTTATTGCAGAACCGGATATATTGACGTTCGATCTGAACGATATGCAGCCAAAGTTTATGATACTGGCCAGCGATGGGCTCTGGGATACGTTCTCTAATGAAGAAGCGGTCACTTTTGCTAAAGAGAATCTCATTAAAGCCATAAAAACGAATTGTTCACAAATCGCTTATGAAGTGGCGAAAAGTCTAGTTCTCGAGTCCTATAAACGCGGGTCAATGGATAATATAACTGTCATTTTGGTCTTATTTGATACAAACATTGATGACATATCACATTCTTGAACTATAACAACCGTTAAGTCCGTCCAATCAAAGAATTAACTGCAAAGAACATGATTTATATTGATGTCCACTGTTATAAATGTTATTTATTTATTATAAATTATATGCATTTGATTTTATCAAAAATTTAAACTTATTTATAAAATGTTTAGTATTTGTTCCTTTTCATAGTTTGCTATGTTTTAAACAAAACTCTTTATTCTAACCATTAGCTTATCATTGATTTTATTCAAATGCCAAAGAATAACAAAAATAAATTTTAAGTCAATTAATAAAAAAATACATTTAACTCAAACTATGACTTGAATCTGACTAATTGTGCGCCTTTTGGTACGTTATCTCCGGCTTTGTATAGAACTTGATCAATAACTGCATCACAATTAGCTTTAATAACATATTCCATTTTCATAGCAATAATGATAATAAGACTGTCTCCTGCTTTCACCTCTTGATTTTCACTGACAAGAATCTTCTCAATAACTCCTGGCATCGGAGCCGTCACTGATTGGGAATCAGCTGTTGAATCAAGAGTTTGTGCTTTCAGATAATCGGGTATTTCTAACTCAAACACATGTGAACTTTCATTAGTGAATACAGCGATACTGTTTCCAGTCATTAAGACTCGATATTTAATGCAAACGCCAGACCTTTCAATAGTTAACTCATTCTCTTTTGGATCATAATTAGCAGTAATATTCTCATAGATATCGTTTTCGACTTCAACTGAATATTTGTGTGAATCTATATAATTAACTTTGATTTCATGCGCTTTTTCGTGACAATCTATTAAATTAAGAGATCTGGAAACAGGGATCGAATGCAATCGTTTACTATCACACAAATTAAAGGGAGAGTTTGGGTCTGAATGAAAAGCTTTTCTATTAAAAGATTGCAATTTTTCATTTAAAATTAAAGCAATGGCTGCACTGCATAGAATAGAGTTTGAAGTTTTCTGCGATGGAAATAATTGCTGGTTATAGTCCTCGATAAAGTTGGTGTAAACGTTCCCTCTCTTGAATTCTGAGTGATCAGTAAGTCTCAAAAGAAAATCCACATTAGTTTTTAATCCGAGGATATTATATTGAGATAAGGATTGACGCAATTTTCTGAGAGCGCTTTGCCTGTCATGACCCCAAACAACCAGTTTTGCTATCATAGGGTCGTAATGTACTGAAACTTCATCACCACTTCTAACACCTGTTTCTATGCGAACACTAGAGCTGGGAAGAGGTGTTTCCAATCGAAGTAGAGGACCGGCTCCGGGCATGAAATTATTTTCAGGGTCTTCAGCATATATTCTCGCTTCGAATGAGTGTCCGCTGAGCTTCAGTTCGGTTTGTTTGAGAGGAAGTTCTTCATTGGCGGCAACTCTGAGCTGCCATTCGACCAGATCTGTGCCGGTTATCATTTCAGTGATTGGATGTTCAACTTGTAATCGAGTATTCATTTCCATAAAATAAAACTTAGCGTCTTTTGGATCGAATATGAACTCCACAGTTCCGGCGCCCACATAATTGACAGCTTTTGCAGCCCTAACGGCTGCTTCACCCAAATCACGCCGAATTGATTCACTAATGGCGGGCGCCGGCGCCTCTTCTATGATTTTTTGGTGTCTTCTCTGCACAGAACAGTCCCTTTCAAACAAATAGACATAATTACCAAAAGAGTCACCGAATATCTGCACTTCAATATGTCTCGGATTCGTCACAAACTTTTCGATAAGCATTATGTCGTCTGCGAAGGCTTTCATGGCTTCTCTTCGAGCGGACTCTAATTGTTCAATAAATTCATTTTTATTGAGAGCAATTCGCATACCTTTTCCACCGCCACCTCTGACCGCTTTGATCATAACCGGAAACCCCATTCGATTGGCCTCTTCTAATAGAAAACTGTTGTCCTGTACTTCTCCATGATATCCGGGAATTACTGGAACACCTGCTGAAGACATAATCACTTTTGAGGTGGACTTAATACCCATGTCTCGAATGGCTTCAGGTTTTGGACCAATAAATATGATATCATTTTTGGCACACATTTGAGCGAATTCTACATTTTCAGAGAGAAAGCCATACCCGGGATGTATGGCCTCTGCTTTTGATCTCAGCGCACAATCAATCAGTTTTTCTTTAACTAAATAACTATCACTCGATTGAGCGGATCCGATATGAAAGCTCTCGTCTGCCAGTCGTCTGTGCATTGAGTTATAGTCTGCGTCAGAATAGACGGCAACACATCTGATACCCATTTGTTTGGCAGTTCTTATGACACGACAAGCGATTTCTCCGCGATTTGCGATCAGTATCTTATTCAGAGTCTTCTCCTTTCGGTTTTGCACTTCTTTTGTACTTATTGTTGACATTTTTCGACTCATTTCCATTTGAAACCATTTCCTATACATTTAAATATTTTATAAATATTATTCAAATATTAGTCTATTATAGTGTTCAACAAATATGACCAACAGATCAACAGATGAGCCAAACATACGATTTCATGCATTCAATTCATTCTAATTCTGTTTAACAATTAGTTATGGTTTGCATCCAATGCAGGTTTGGCTCAAATCACAGACACAGACAATAATTGACTTTTATTTCAATAAATAATACAATTATTTCAATAATTACTTTGTAATCAAATTGGGTCTCAATCGAAGACTAATTAATAAATTCATTGTTTTACTAAATGTTAATTATTATTAATTTATAAAAGAAATCAAATATTGATGAAAGAGAATAACAAAACACTAAACTTATTGAATAATAATCTGATAATACATGTAATGCTATTGAATAGCATTTGACACCTATTCAAGCTTTTGAAGAGAGTATTACTTAATACAGATTAATAAAAGTTTTGTCAAAACTGGTTCTCAAAGTGTAGTCTTATCTCACACTCCATTCAATATAAATAAGCACTTTTAATAGAGAACGACCCGAACCAACCCGAACGACCTACAGTACTGTTATTAATACACACAATTAAACTTTGTTACGGTTAACACATATTAAACCCTTACCCGTAAGGCCAACGTGTGTTTGGTTTAACCCTAAAAGACAAATGAAATCAAAATATTTTAAGCAAAACATGACTACTGTATGGGAACCGACGGGTACAAGTGTTGGCAATTTAGCCTCGTTAGTCTTTAGCCGCGACTAAAGCTAAAACTTGACACAGATTAGCCTTTTAGCCTTCACTTTTTAATCAGCTTTTTATTTTGAAAACTTGAAAAACTATTATCTAAATTGTTATTATCTAAATTATCTATTATCAAAATGAAGAGTAGTAACTGCAATCATTAATTGTATTAAGCTCAAGTGCTTACTATGGTCCTAAGGATTAAAACCTATTAAAAAATTGAATAATTAGCCAAATTTTCACTTATTAATTTCTCAAGCTAAAAGACTAAAGCTAAACATTTTTGACAAGGCTAAATCTAAAAACTAACAAAATTTTAAGCTTTTTAGCCTTTTTGCCAACATTGGGTACAACAGTTCCAACTGTTTGTGAGCTTTATTTGAGGTCAAATTGTTGGCTCACTCAAGAACTCACTCATGAGTAAAGCATTGAATTATATGCATTTATTGTTGGCTTTATATGTCATATAATATGCAATAAAAATTGCAAAATATGCACTTAAATATGCATGTAAAAATCTAAACTCTTCGGTTTTGAATCACAATTTTTTTAAAAAGGAGTTTTTCCCACCAAAAAAATTATCTAGCTAAAATTTTTTTAAATGTCCCTATTTTAGGAATTATTCAAAATAATATATTTTAATAGCATTGTTTGATGCGCATAAAGCTAATTAAAAATCTTTGAAAAAAATTAGAGTTTTAATGAAATCTTAAATTTTATTAAAAATGAAAGGGGGGACCAAAGGATATTTTTTCAATATGCAAAATAAAACTTTGCCAAAATGCTCCTTAAGACATGATTCGTATAGATATTAAGTCTTAAAGAGATATTCCAAACCAAGAAGGATATGCATTATATGCAAATTCAATCTCTTGCTCATGAGCTTCACTAACGAGTAAGACTAACTCTAATACAATTGAGAACATTTTTCAAATTATAAGCAAATTTAACATTTGATCGGATTTTAATTTATTGAAACAAATGCGTGATAGACATGGTTTTTGTTTATGTAATACCGAAAGTTTATAGAATTATGAAAAAAGGTATAAAAATACAAAACGAGTCAAATAATAAATATAATAATAATTGTTAAATAATTGACTATTGTTTACTCAATAGTTTAATTAATTTAATACTAAATATATTGAATTCTGTCAATAAAACTTTCGAGGTCTTTTGCGTCGTTTCTTACGTTGAATTGTAGTCTCTCTTTCGTCTTCACTTCTTTCAAGAATCTCTGCCCTAAAAAAGTATATCAAATAATAAAATTGTTGAAAATGATAAAATTTATTGCTGTTATAATTTAAACATTTGTTACAAACCTTTGAAGGTCAATATCATTATCTCTCGACATTCTAAATATAATACAATCGAATTTATTACCGCCGACTTGTTTAGAAGTTATGATAATTGTGTCCAAATCCATAATTAGACTATAATCAGACATCTATTTAAGGGATCAAAATATTAATTCAATTCTAATGCTAAACAAATATAATTTGGCAAAAATGAGTCTGTTCTTCACCTCATCAAGACTTATGCCTAATTTGATTTCATGTAACAGTTTTCCACTTTCGTTGTCAAATATCAAAACTATTCCGTTGTTTTTTTTATTGGTTTGCGGATTGATTGCGAGTATTAAATAGAACTCTAATTCATTCTCAAAGTCATCGGCAAGAATTGTGCGCTATTTTCAAAATCATTTTTAGTAACTAGTAATTTATAAATGTCTTGAAATACCTCTAATTTTTCAGCATAACTAACATTTTTAGTGGCTTGTCGTGAGAAAGAGGTGCCATTAATATGAGTAATACCATTACCATTAGTCATCTCATCATTTATTAGAAGTTTGAGTTCGTATTGTTGTTTGAGAGCAGTCTTGAAACTGTTTCCATTGGATTCAACGGTGAACTTGAAAAAGCGAACGCTATTACCGGACTCGTAGACCAATCTTCCGCTGTCATCAGAATGGAATGTGAGTGTATCCACTTCTGTGGTATTATTGGGGAAATCGAAGCGACCATTTTCTGCCAATTTGTTTGTCTGTACGCTTCTCACTTCGAACACACCGGTAGTATTCGGAGGATTTATGACATAATGCCAGGGATAACCTCCAAAGTGTAGGTTCTGTTCACCGCATTTGACTTCGAAAAGAACAGGAGGAAGAGATTTAATCTAAAATGAATTCACCATTATTTATAACACTCGAAAGGTCTAATAATTTAAAGAGAAATAACTGATAATTACCTGATAATTGAGAGGTAACCCGAACGGGTATTGTCCAACTTTGCCTCCGAGATCATCGCACTTCATATCAAGAGTTGCCTCAAACAAGCGATTCGTTTCTTTGAGTGCATCTTTTAAGCTATAAATACGAATCTTTCCATTAGAAGACGAACCGATTCCCAAAATTACTAAACCTTCGGAAATGTTGGCTGTGTTTACTTCTTTACCAAATTGCTAATAAACAAATAGATTAAAATTATATTTTGATTTAAAAATAATTTTATTGAATCACTGACTGCCTGATCGATCTCAAAAAGGCCGACAAACTTCATGGGCATAATCGAGAATATGGCCACTGCCTGAACGACTCGTAGTTTCTTTGCATTTGGCGCTCGATTAATAACACCAGGAAATAAAGTGGACTGCAATACAATGGTCTCCCCCTGTGTTTCCCAATCCACGTGACGAAAGCTATATCTTTGAACTGATCCCAAATAAATCTCTTGTAAAACTTTACCATTTATGTTATCATATCTAATGAGCCAATTGTCTGAAGTGAGCGCCAAAAAGTAAGGCTTAAAGTCTTCGCGTGGAAGTGGAGTACAACTCTTTGTTTCATTAAATTATATAATTAAATAGAATTGAATATAAGTTATAATTCTATAATAATAAATACGAATCAATCTTACAACAGGTCCACTATAAATGAACACGTCTTCAAATCTCTTGACTTTGGTATTTTTTTGCAATCGATAAATAGTTGAGGGAAGACTGTCTTTACCACACCTGACATCAAATCAACAATAAATTTAAATATAATTTCATCATTTGAATCACAAAATAACTGTAAATTAATACCAAATGTTGATTCAGTATTAAAGCTAATATTGATTAAAAATAGAAGAAATAGAAGACAACTTTAAAGTATAAGAAATGGTTTTTTTTGCTAATATTAGAAGATTTAGAGCTATTAAAATTCATTAATTCATTACATTTAGATTAGATTTCAATTCTGTATTTAATTTATTCAATAAGAATTTTACACAAAAAACTATTTATAACTTTAAGTATAAGTTATATATTTATACCAATAGAGAAATTTTCAACACTTAAGTTGACTCAAATTGCAAGAACTTCACTGTAAACCATTGACAACAGTTCTCAATAAGAACTTCTTATCATTAAATTATAGATTCTTTTATTTGAGTTTATTTAAGGATTGGTTACTGAGTCGCTTTTCACAAATTAAAATTAGATCTCATTTTAGCAACTCGTCGGTGCTCAGAAAAGTTTGTGCTAATATAAGATTTGCCATAATCAGTACCGAACGTTTACATAAGCGTCAAATTCAGTAAATTTCATAAGTGAGAAAATTTTTATTACACGAAATCAGTTTATTTAAACAAATACGGGATAATGTGTGCGATTCTATGCGTCAATTATTTAGAGCTTAATAATATGTTTGTTTATTATAAAAGTACATAATTTTGCTCAATTATAAACTTTTGTTCCAAAAAAATCTATTTATTGTATTATTTACGTATATTTATTATAATCAGGGTTTGCCAAGGCGGGGGTATTGGGGGAGTGTATACCCCCTCTGGAAAATCGCAAACTTGACCCCTCCAAGATTTTTCCTGAATCCTAAAAAATTGTATATTAAATCCAATGATTTTTAACCCCCCTTAAAATTTCAAAATTTTTCAGACACACCCGCCCTGGCGAGAAGGGGTCGGGCGAACCCTCGTTCTAATATATGTAATGCAATTGACACGGAATGCCAAACGCCGGAGCGTTGGTCATCACTGGTCATAACCCAAACTGTTAATCATATTAAAGCTGTACCTATAACTTAAAACCCAATTGAGCTGCCGGTGCTTTAAAAATTAGTGCAATGTTTGTGTAAATATAATCCAATTTTGCTTATAATCGTGTGAATAAAATGGGCTCAAAATTATTGTTCAATTTGAAGATAATGTATGAGCTGTTGCTTAAACGGCAGTCTATCAAAAAATTTCATACAAAACTTCTTTTTTTGTCCAAATTTTTAGAGAAATTATTGAACGCTTTTTTCAGATTATTTTTTGATTTTTCGAATAAATGCTTTACTTATAACCGTTTAAAGGCATAAATAATGGCTTCGATTCATAATTAATTTGATTTTCGATTATTATTGATATTAAACAATACGTAATATAATATTAAACGAAAGTCCAATACTCACAAAGCCATACAAGTCGTGTGATTATTGAAATACATTTTACCACTAAATCAATAAAATAAATATTTATTTTTAAAAATTTATAAATTATGGAAAATAAGATATAAACAGATGAAAGACATGAAAGAGAGACTCACTCTTCATAAATGATGGGCTGATTCGACTTTTCGGACCAAATCTTTTCGAATTTTGTACTTTTCTGTAAATTAGAAATCAGTGAAATTAGTTATTTATCAGAAACTAAACCAAAAATGAATACATTTTTAACTAATGTGTGAAGAATTCGTAGACTTTGTCGATATGGAGATGAAGTCAAACCAATTTCACTATAAATGATAGCATTGACGACATTTAGTTGTCGTGAACTCTGCTTTCGAGTCATGCCTTCAAAACACAGATTTCTATTTATTTGAATCTATTTTTGATTCAATTAATTATTAATATTTCTCTCAATTAATTTGACTTTTGAGAGAAAGCAATCTTTCAATTATTTCTCAATAATTATAAGTTTGTTATAAATACTATTATTTAGAGTCAAATTATTTTGACTTAAAGTTTAAATAATTGGCACAAAAAATATTTAAATCACTTTAAATACAGTTTTATTGATATTGTTTTGTGTTTTTATTTGTCATTTAAATTGATCTCAAATATGAGTAAAACTAGAGTTTTGAATATCATTTGCAATACAAATGTCAGTCAATTAGAAAAACATCTATTTTTAAAAGTCTATCATTTCATAAGTCAAGGGATTGTTATTTATATTTAATTCAATTAAATTAATATATTTAGAAATAAAATAAAATAAAAAGCCATTATTTTCAAGATATTTTTGTTAAAGTAAATCTAAATATAGTTTCGTTTTTTACTTTAAACCTTATTTTAATTTTTAATAAATAATTTATTTGGAAAATACATATTTTGAGGCCAAACAAAGTTGTGTTGAGTTAGTGTTGAGAA
>JAQGCH010003289.1:0-10885 GCA_034699485.1 Nanhermannia elegantula
GAGTCCGTGTCGGCGTGGGATAACGCTACGGGTCTAGGGATGTTAGAAAACAATGGATATGTGGCACTCGAATTCATTACTTATAACTATAATTATTAAATAATAGTATTTATAAGAATTTAGTGGAATCATAATTAATAAGATTCATGACATCACTGGTTTTTAGAATCTTACAAATGACAAACTTGTATAAAAAAGTGAAACAAATTACTCACAAATATTTATTTTATAAATTTTTTTTTGTTTATGCATTGATTGAAATGCAATTCAAATATTAAGACCGATCAGTTGCTGGTGTGGTATTAGTTGTTTCCAATCGAATGATACGAATCTTCTCCTCGTCCACAAAAACAGCCGCCGATTCGTTATTATTCCCACAGAATCGTGAACTCGAGAAAACTGTCAGTAATTTGCCGTTAAAATGAAATCCGTATCCATTAGGTGTTACTTCATTGGCACAAATGATATGCGTTAAGCCATTTAATTGCAAAAATTTATTGACCGCCACTTCAGTGAACAAATATCCAGTTCCGCGCTTTTTATTAGGTATAAAACTTTCAGTTTGTGAAGAAGTTGCTGTCGATTGAGTCATCGGTTCGTTGCATAATAGCTATAATGAGATATACAGTATGTAGTATTCAACTGGTACTCAAAATACAGATTATAGTAAAGGTTTATAAATTTGTGTGAAGTGCATACGCATTGTTGTTCATCACATTTGTCTAAAAACACGTTTGTTTATAATACTTTAGCTGACAATCACTCTAAACAACAAATTATCACTAAAGCTGTGAATTTTGAACAATGTGTGTGCACATCATTGCTTACCTCCCAAGCGATTGCAGAATCCTTTTGAGGGTCCTTTAAATCTGATTCTATATCTAGAAAATGAATAACTGTCTTATTAGTGTTGGGAACACCTCCGTGTGCGCAGAATATAGATTCGTCTATAATGACCGAAAGTGGCATTTTGTCGAACACTCCATTTATGATTTGCCAAACTTTTGTGCCCCACTTTTCTCCATACTTTTGAATGCATTCCTTTTGAAAAGTGTTCTGAACTTCTCTCACTTCGTGATTACCTCTTAAGAGAAATATTTTTTTGGGTGCAATGAGTTTAAGTGAAAACAAATATATAATGCACTCAATACCCCACTTTCCTTCGTCGATATAATTTCCTAAAAACACATAATTGGCTGAAATAATAGGAAAGCTGTGCCACAGTTTTGTTTCCATTTTCAATAAGTCGTCGAGATTTCCATAAATATCTCCCACAATATAAACCGGAGAATTGATTTTGATTACTCGCTCTTCACTCGTAAAGATATTTTCCAAATCAGAGCACAATATCTGTAAATATTTATGAAGTCCTTCTCTTTCTTCAACCGCTGACAGAAAACCAATCGTATCTTTAGAGCTGCCCTTAATTGCTGACATCGATCCCATAATGTCTTTAGAGCTGCCCTTTTTTGGATGAAAATCCTTTATCATATCGAGAAAGACATTAGCAATAGATCTGGTATTAAATACAAATTCCATCGAATACTTTTGGTCATTCATTTCCTGTTCAATGATAGGTTCGGCTGAAAGATAGAAAATAAACGGTATATTAAAGTTAATATTATATATACATAGGATATAAATAGAAACATACGTTCAAATATTCTTCTCGGTTCAACACATCTTCCATTAGTGTCTAATCTGACTGAATGTAAGCCATAGTCATATTTTTTACCTTTACATGCATTACAAATGCCTTTATTCCTTCTGTGAATCTTAAGGAATCCTTCATTAAGTTTTGCTGTAGTCCTAAGATCTGATCGATTGGCCATCGATTTTGATATTTGCGTGAGAATAGGTTTCGCAGATTTGCATAATATTGAAGTCCCTCTGAACTCGAGTTTGCCGATAGCTTTAGAAAAGTCTTGGAATGAGATTTTGTTATTTTTCGTACCAATAATTTTCTGTCCGTCTCTCACTTTAATCTGCAAACTATTTTCGTTATCATTTGGCGACATGTCTTTGACTAGTGCTTTGAATTCAACTTCATTTAAGAAGCCGTCGCTATCGGTGTCATAATATCTGAACACAAATCTAACTCTTCCTTCGTTGTGACGGGCATTTGGTTCCATTGATGCCAATCCTAAGAGCAATTCGTGAAAATCCAAAAAACTCTTTTTGTTATAACTGAATGCGTTGAATAGTGACGGAAATCGAGTGTCATTAGTCTCATATCCATATTTAGTCATATAATCCTTGTATGAATCGAGAGTCATATAAACTGATGGAAAACAATGCTCAAGAAAATCTCCGTATAGTATCTCAACTTCTTTCTTAGTGATTCCCAATGATCGGAGCAGCTCTTCTTCTAGATTTTGTGGCGGATCTTTTGGCACATAAAACAATGCATTGTCCAGACTGTGCTCTCTAATAGATTGTATTGGTTTCACTTTATGAGCTAAACCTCCGTATTGCTTAACCTCTGGCCCCCAAACTTTTTCTATATTTTCTGCCAATATGTCATTCCTTTTAATCCATTGGATTCTTTTGGTATTAACACAACACTTAAAATCGTCACTTTTTTGTAGCCTCACGTATTGTATTAAACAAAGAATAAATTTTTCAGTAACTGGCAGTTGAACGCGATGTGTATGCGTTAATGTCATGCTATGAATGGGTGGCTTTTGTTGCAATTTTTTATCCAGTTCTGGGTCTTCTTTGCTTAATATGATTAGAATGCCATCGTTTGACGCATCCCTCCATGTCTTACTCGCTGGATATGCAACGAATGGCAGCCAAACAGCTTTTTCCGATTTACTGATAGCTATCGTTTCGTGTGTTGGACAATGAATAACATATGCGATACAGTCGTAAAGAGATTCTCTTGCGGGTGATCCTCCCTCTGGGGTTAATCTTTGTGCTAAAGCAGAGTCACCCGAATCGCTGGACTTTGTTTGTAGCGGTGAACTCATACCTAAACTTCGTAGAGATGACTGCGAACCTGTTTTCAGGTTCGTCTTTTCTGTTGAATCTTCTTCGTCATCATGTGATAAATGGTCATCATCTTCATCACTCGCAAAGTGATCCTCTTCTTCATCATTCGACGACATATTGATTATTAAATACTTTTTATTTCAATCAAAACTAATGCTGTATTTAATTTCAATTTTCTTTCAGTTATTTTTAATTAATTCAAAATTTTTGAAACAATATGATTTGTATAGTTATCTATATTGTTAAAAAATGATGCCTTTGTGTCTGTGTTCACAATAATGAAAATTTTTATACTAATGTGATTTCTATTTTACGCAATACGTTAAGAATTCTTGAGCATTGAATATATAAATAAAGATACAATTCTTGAAGATTAACAAAATCTGTTATATTTGAATTGCATCGTTTGTAAGCGTGTATATGCCATAAATATAGTGGTTTGTAATTAGTGATAGAAAATAGACTTTTACTTTCGCGAAAATGAAAGTGAAAGTGAAAAAAGTTACCGAAAATGAAAGAAAGTGAAAGTCAATTATGAAAATGTGGTGAAAGTGAAATTTTGTTTTTGTCAACTTTTCCTTCACTATTTGTAATCTTCTTAAATTGTTTGCTATAATAGCACAAAGCTTTTCAAAATCTTGCAAATTAACGGCAAAGGGTTTTCGAACTCATGTCATTGGTTCCCATAAAATGAAATATTTTCAAATTAACGCAATTTTTTTGGTTTTAATTCTAAGTGTTTTGCAGTCATTTCTCTAATTTATGTCCAAATTATTGACAAATTTTAATATTTTGACCAAACTTTCTATTAATAAATTTTTTGAATTTTAAAACCACACAAAATAGTATAGTCTCAAAACTTTCCCATATAATAGATTTTGCTGTTTATTAAATATTAATAACCACTGCATAGAAACACTTTTAAAGTGGAATTTTTTTCATTAATTGATGAATAACTTAATGGTCACCAAATCTATCAAAAGATTCTATACTAAAGACTAAATTTGATGTCTTTTTCAACTTTTCTTAATTATTAAGTTATTCTACTTTTAAATAATAGATTCAAATATTCTGTAAAACAGTCGTATTTTAAATATATCTTTAAATAGCAAACAATGTCACAAAGTTTAGTATACTTTTCATAGTTTGAAGTTTTAGGATCTTATCAGTTAATTATTTCATAGTATTCCACATGTTGTTAAAGGTTTAGAACTGGATTTAAATATTTTGCTACAAATAATTTAATGTTTTAAGGAATTTGTAATAAAAAAATAAAGTGATTTAAATTACAAATTATTATATATTTAAGTGTAAAAAATAAGTTCAAATTTATTCTGATATTTATTTTAGATTAGAATTACTGACATTGTGCTAATGAAACGCAACGATACTAATAATAATACAACAGATAATCAATTAAAATATTTTACAACAATAGGTTTTTTTCTCCGGCTGTCCGAAAAATTTTCGCATAAAAACTATACTAAAAATTAAATTATGTATAAATAATTTTAATTTTAAAAATTTTCCATTGAAACCAATTTTGCGTTTATATATAGATAAATAAAATCGTATATCATATATATTTTAGTTATTATCTATTTATTGTATAAAATAATAATTAAAATTAATGAGTTTAGCAATAAATTAAACTTAAGTTCAACGGATTTAATCGAAATCAATAATAATTTATCTCTGGAAATAAGAAAATTAAAATTATATATAATATAATCTTCAGATTTTATTCCAAGTTAAATGAATTCGTATTACAATTAATGTATACAATCATAATATATTATGGTCAGGACTTTCAAATTGATTATTTATTAAATTAATATATTTGAGAATCCGTTAATATAAATGTACTCGCATTTAATTAATACAATTTATTTGTAATAAATTTCCAAAATTTTATGTACAAATCATATGAATAATAAGTGCAATAAAGTATAGCCTTTACAAAGTCTATGAAATATTTGATATTTGTTATAAACTTATAAACTTAAGTAACAAATAATGAAATAATATTTCTATGATTTAGAATATTCTAAATATATTTAATCAATACCTGTATTGGATTAAAGATAAGTATAAATTAATTTATAAGACAAACGACAACAAAAATGTGATATAATGTGTGAAACTATGTTTGTGCGCGACTACACTCCCAGCTCTCTCTTTTAATTTTGCGATCAAACCAAGTGATCAGATCAAGAATACTACTTCTGGTTTCATCTGCTTTGAATCCAGGAGTGATATCATACACAATGGAAGAGCCATTTAAGTGCCGACTTTTGTCAGTCAGTTGCCCAAAGATTATGACATCTCTTCCAGCAGTTGTCGATAAATCAGTGCACTCTTTATTAAGGCTCAGCCAAAAACTATTAACTTTTGCGTCTTTTTATTTGAAAAAAAAGAAAAAACTATAAATTAAGTGAAATTACTTATAAATATAAAACTTACTCCCTTTGAAAGCTATATCAGTATTAAAACGAAGTAATTTAAAGCCATGTTTAGTGTCATTTTGTTGCACAAAACTTCCACTAAAGACATAATTATATTTTGGCGAACAAATCAATTCTTGGAAGAGTTCTCTCGCTCTGACCATTCGTTTAACAGCTATGTTCCCGATTTCAATCAATGACTTAGCAGTCGGACAGTTTTCCCTTTTGGCACATTGACACACATCTGAATTGCACTTGGTTTCGATGTATTCACTTATACGCGACGGTGTATATAATTGTGAACAACTATGATCTGTAACAGATAAAAAACAATTGAAACCATTGAACACATATTTTATACAATAAGTAAATGCTAACCTTTATGGTAATAATCATAAACTTTAATGATAGCCGCCTGACCGTTAGAAACTATATGTTCTTGAATTGTTCTGAATTGTATACAATAAGGTTTACCGAACGGCACTCTATCGAAGTAAAATACGACGTTTCGCTCCGAGATTTCAAATTTTGAAACGAGAGAATCCCTCATATTTACGATTTCTTCCAAATCGTCTTTATATGGTTTGTAACCACTCAAGATTCCGGCCTCAATGATACTCATATCAGAATAATCTGCTTTTAATTACAAATTATTATATATTTAATTGTAAAAAACAATTCAATTTATTTTGATATTTCTTGAGATTATAATTACTCACATCGTGCTAAATGACGGACACAGACCTCTATGGTTAACACTAATTTACTGAAACCCTTATTAGTGATAGAATTAGTGCTCAAATTATTTTTTTCGAACATTTGATCATCGCTTGTGTTTACGTTGAGATCATTTCTACTTTCAGTTATAGCAGATCTTCTTTCAGAAACAGCAGATCTTCTTTCAGAAACAGTAGATCTTTCAGAAAGAGAGACTCTACTTCTATCTCTCGAATCTAATACCACGGGTTCAGGAGTTCCAGTTTTGAATCGATTGTAAGCTCTCTTTATAGGATTACTGCTCCAAAAGGATCGCTTTCGACGATTATGTTTAAGATCGAGACTACCGAGTAAAAGAGGATCAAATTCATTGAAAAAATCTTCTCCAATATCTTGGTTCGTATCGGGATTTTCACGACCATCGGCCGGAACCTTCCACTCGTCGACTTTAATCTCTACATCAAACTTACAAAGAACTTCAGGCGGTTCGAAAACATTATACCTGAGTTTGACCAACATATGCCCCATTCCGTCACCAGAAGTTGTAAATTTCAATTCATCAGAATCAGCGTCGACTTTGAATTTTTGTAATATTTGTGCGTTATCTTTGTTAAAAGTGAGCGAACGCTTGAATCTTTCGTCGCTTGAAGTGATATTACATGTCATTCTTGTGTGAGTGAGTGATCCTCTTTGATGTTGAGCATAAAGTGAAAGCGCTTCGAGAGCTACTATAGTGTCTTGAGTCGTATCAAAAGATCCAGAGAAAGATCGTCTTGAGTTAAGCCAATTTGCAATGGAGAGGGCGTCCACAGAATTTTTGACATTTGATTTCAACATTGCCAGTAATGCATAAGAAGTGGCTTCCACTTCATATTCATGGCGCCAGTATTTGTAATTTCGATTGTTATCTTTGTTGGCGAGATCATGAAGTGCTTCAATGAGACCAAACGAATTGCCCACTTCTGAAAATGTCAAACTATAAGCCATTAAAGCCATCGCATACGTATTCTTTAGGCCAATCATTTCTTTTTGACGACTGATTAAAAACTTTTCTGATTTATTGGCGGAATCAGTAAAAGATTGGCGTAAGCTTTGACTGCCTTTGATATCCTCTGAAACAATTTTAGCGCATTCGTGAAAAGCAATTAATACATAAGCAGTCAATGAAACACTTCCTTTAACTCCTCCCAAAGCACTTTCATGAATGACAGGATGCAATTCAGACCACGAGCCGTCTTGCTTTTGCTCATTTCGAAGCCATGAAAGACCGCTTTCGATAACCTTAATATCAAATTTGTCTTCGTTGAGAAAAGGACTCGCCTGACAAAGAACTTTCATTACGAAAGCCGTCAGCCATATAGAAGAGGGTCGTGTGGGGAATGCACTGAAAGAGCCGTCATCTTTACGGAATGATAACTCTCTTTTGTAGCCCTCTTTGATATATTTGAGCCCTCTGTGTCTCAAATCACCGTTCAGTCTATTCACTGAATTCAAATATTTCAATGTATAAAGTGTTGGCGCCATAAAAAGCATTGTCTGTTCGCCACAACCTTTTGGTTGTCTAATTAGTTGGTCGATATCACTGAGAGTAGTATAAGCTGTAGCCCCGTATTGGTCGCCTATTCCAGAAATAATACATTCTCTCGTATGCGGAACAATATGTCTGTCGTCGTTATATCTGAGAATTACTTTAGTATATTGTAAAGCATTTTCAGACACTATTTCATCCACAAGTCTTTCTGTTTTAATGGATCTTTTGCTTCTTCGCTGTCTGTTCTTTGGATCCAATTGAAAGGTCAAGTCATCCTCAACAGTAATACCCGGCGGCACAACATTTAACTTTTTAACGACTACATCGCTGCCAGTTGTCCACAAAGCCACTACTTTAAGATCGAATGTTCCGGCCTGTAATGGAACCATTGGAAAGGCAACGGTTCCAAATGAGTTGGAGTCTATTACTAAATGTTTCTTTGCTTTATTTCCTGGTTCTGGTGCTTCAGAGCAGATATTTTCTACACCAATAAAATATAAAAGAATTGCTAATTTTTTGTCGCCGTAATTAAATACAGTGACAATCATTTCCATCTGTTCGTTCTGCGCTACAGAATAGGGGAGAGATATCTGAATGAAGACATCTTGAAATGTTCTCAAACGATATGGAGCTGGCATTATGCACAGGCCATTAGCAGGTGATATAGACATTCCGATTAAAGACCACGTAGTTATTGAGTGCGGAAGAGTTACCGCATGAGTCACAGAACTAATAATTATAATAATAAGTAAAATAATAATTAAAAATATAATTTGAGTTCACACATAATTTGAGTGAACAAACCTTTTGTTAAGAATGACGATATCGAAAAGCCAGGTCTCTCTGAAGTCTTTTCTGATGAAAGCCTTGTCCTCCATGTCTTGTTCATATGCAATGTGAACATACTCTTCAGATCCAGAACCAATTCGAGTTCTATCGTCTGAGCTCTGCACAGGTTTACCGCTCAGATCTTAGAAAATAAAACAATTATTTAAATGAAAAATAATTTGTGAAGTTGGAAAAGAACTCACTCGAAACTGAGGCAGCAATAAAAGGGTCTGAATGAGAGCGACAGCATCTAAAGAAAGCTTCATTGCATTCATTATGATCAGGCATATAGCTCTTTAGAATAGTAGCCTTATGCTGACAGTTCCTGCGCTTATTGCTGGGCCACATCCCTAATATACAGCACTTCCGCAAAAATCCTTCGTATAATTTTGCTATATTTGAAATTTCTCGCTTTACTCTAATTGTTTTTCGACATGTGTCCACATTTTCGTCTAATGATTCAGATTTTGCAGTAATTAGTTTGAGACCAACATTGTTGGCCACATCAAACATATCGCGACCACCGCCTGGACCACAGCCCAAATCAGATTTTAAAAGCTCTTTCATTATTTTAGTCTTAGTCAGTCTGTCGGCGTCACGCAATATATAAACTGCTTCATCAACACCAAGAAGTGCAACACTATCTCCAACAGAACCAGTTAATGTCAAATTGACGGCTCTGCCAGGCATTACTTGCATGCCATCGACCTGAGCGCTCATATCAAAGCCACAATCACTTTGCTGTACATTAATTCTGAGAGAATCAGATACTATTTGATTATTTCTAGAAATGGCAAAAACCAATATTCTTATGTTTGGCATCATTTGATTGGTTATATTTATTTTAAGTTCCCTTTCATTATGCAATTTTTCTGAGTGCAAAATATTGCCTCGATTTACAATTATGAGATAAATTTGGTCCAAGAAAATGGCTCCTCTTATGATTAGCGCACTTTGATATGTCTCTCCCACTGATAATGAAGTGCTATATTTTGCTTTATTCACAATAGAAATGAATCCATCTTCAGATTGATAAGCAAATAGAATATGAGCTGCTTCTGCCTGTTCTTCTCTCGTGCAATTAGGGTCAGCCGTTCTCAAAGTGACGTGCAATTGTTCAACACTTTCTTTGAGAGTTATTGGAAATGAGATTCTTCCCAAATAGTCGCTTAACAATTGACTAGAGCTTAGGTTTGAAGAAATATAATTTGGTTTGATTGGTACTCCTCTCTCATCCATTAAATGGAGAGAGACTGGCATTTCGGGCACCGGCTCTCCCAAAACATTCAGTACTTCGCCCTTTAATAATATTAAAATTTTTCCTTAAAATTGTTTTCGATTTTACATTTAATAGAATTAAAATTGTGTGAATGGCTTCAGTTTAAAATTTACTTTATATACCTTATTGCAAAAATATGGGGAAAATGTTTTATTGAATAACTTCATAAATTTTTGATATAATTAAAAATTTTTTTTATCCCCTAATGAAAAATTGGGTCCCGAAATTGGGTATAAACGGGTTAACGACACCCCAAATAAGTCTAATTAAGTTAGATTCATTGCTACGAGCACGGTAACGCGTTAGGGAAGTGTTTAAAAATTTAATTTTTTGGCCACTCCCGTCGGGAGTTCACCCAAAGATGTCAGGAAGAAATCGGAGGTGATCAAGTGAGGCATCAAATTACTCAGTTTGTTCAGCTGAATCCAACAATAACTGCCCGGGACCCGATTATGCAAGATTTCATTTTAAAAAACACTTGTCAGCTGCTTTCCTTTTGCATGTTGAAAAAGTGGCCAAACTTCGCGCTATTGGTTACCACGTGTATAAAGTTTATAGTTTGTTTATGTTTTATATAAAAGTTCGCTTATTGGGCTTTAAATCTATATATCATACTATAGGTTCTGTCGTAAATCAAGTGGTTTAAACTTAAATTTATTTAATTAAACTTATTCCGGATTTTTTTGCAATAAGGGATATATTATATTACAGTATTTTTCTGTTGTTTTTCACCTCTACGCAAATGATTTTCCTCAGAGTAACCCAAACCAGTGCACGCGTCAAAACATTTTCCCCTTTCAGTATTTGTTTCTCCTCTTTTTTAGTTACTCTTTATTTACTATTGTTTTTTAGAGTTAATAAACAAACTTTTAATTATTTTAATTAACATTTATATAGTTTTAATAAAATTAATAATATATTAATTAAATTATAATGAAATAGACTTAAATCTTATTTTTATTAACATAAAATGTGATTCAAAATATAGTCTAAAAAGTGCTTCAAATACAGTATACTGTACGGCATCAAACTCAACAAAAACTTTATATCAAAGTATTAATTAATATAAAGTTTTTGTTGAGTTTGATGCCG
>JAQGCH010003290.1:0-10882 GCA_034699485.1 Nanhermannia elegantula
GTTTTGCTCTTTTTTTATTGAATATCAGTTTTGAACTTCTTTTTATCGAGTTATGACTTATACATGAGATAAATTATAATTAAGACTCATTTCCGTCTTAAGTTAATAACACTTTAAAGGCCGCAGGGATTTGACTCTCAAAATAGTATACTGCAAGACAATAAATATTCTTTTTGCATAATTATTATTAATTTTATTTTGATATTTGAGAAAAGCATCAATTTTTAACCCACCGGGAAATTAATTATTGAATTTGATATTTTATTAAACAGAATTATGAGTTCAGGGCTTGCATTAACGTTAGGTCATGATTATTAAATTTGTCCATAGGCTCAGCTTATTGAGCCTGGTGTTCGACAGGGGGTATGTACTTATGTCCCCTGAATTTAAATTGTGCTTAATTATTGTCCCAAAGTTTTCTATGTGTTAAATGTTGGATAAATTATCATTAGTTTATTATATTTTAGTGAAAAGTTACTAATTTTTAAGATCTGGACCACAAGTTATTTGTAAAATATTTACTTAAAGTAAAAATTAACAAAATCCTAAACTGTTTAATATTAATGGACTGGACTTTTGGGGTGCCGTATATAAAAAGAGCTTTACTCAACACAATTAAAAACGCGCGCAAACAATTATTTAAAACATTTAAACGCTAAACATATGTATTAATCGATTTAGTCGGTTAATTAAAAACATTTTTGACTCTATTGTTGAATCGCGTGTTAACTCTCGCTTGTATTCGAATGAGTAAACATCTATATTAAGGTCAAATATGACCAAATGCTTAACTAAATTAAAATGAAAATTAAATGAAAATTTAGAATAAAAAGTCCACTTACGAGGCCGTAGAGTCAAACTTCGTTTCAATTATTAGTTTTACTCAAACTCTTTACAACTTTATTAAATATCTTTAAAACCTTTTTATACTTAATAGGCTCTCATTTAATTGATTTTTAGAACATTTACATTTTGTTTAATATTTATTTAGTTTATTAGACTTAAATTGCTTTTTAAGGACAAGTATAATAAAATTAAAACGCATTTGTAATATAATTAACAATTGAATAATATTTTATATCAATCCATAAATTAATGCTTTTTTTAATCAAATAGATCTTTAATCCAAAATAGATAGAGTGAAGACATGCCAATAGATTTTGCTTCGTTTGGGAAGGACTTCATAGCCGGTGGTGTGTCTGCGGCCATATCCAAGACAGCGGTGGCACCGATAGAACGCGTTAAACTACTACTTCAGGCACAGCACTCGTCCAAACAGATATCAGATGTGATACAAAGGCATAATGGATGCGTTGATTCGTATTCCTAAAGAACAAGGAATGAGATCTTTCTGGAGGGGAAACTTGGCGAACGTCATCAGATATTTTCCGACGCAAGCTTTGAATTTCGCGTTTAAAGACAAATATAAGCAATTCTTTTTGGGCGGAGTCCATAAGAATAAGCAGTTTTGGCGCTACTTTGCTGGCAATTTGGCCTCAGGAGGAATGGCTGGAGCGACCTCTCTATGCTTTGTCTATCCGTTAGACTTCGCCAGAACTCGATTAACAGTAGACATCGGGAAAAGTGCTTCTGATCGTCAGTTCAAGGGGTTGGCTGATTGTCTCATAAAAGTGAATAAATCTGATGGCTTTGGAGGACTCTATCGCGGATTCTTTGTCTCAGTTCAAGGCATTATCATATATCGCGCCGCATATTTTGGTCTATTCGATACCGCAAAAGGAATGCTACCAAACCCGAAAACTACTCCTTTGTTTATATCGTAAGTTATTTTTATTTAATTTATTAAAAAGTTTTACAATTATTTATTTTATTACAATTATTTGATTCTCCAAAAGTTGGGCAATGGCTCAGTCCGTGACCAGTGTCTCGGAAATCATTTGATACCCTTTCGATACCGTGAGGCTGGACTTCCCAAAGAGAAGCGTTCCTACAAATCAACGATTGACTGCTGGGTCAAAGTCGCACAAACCGAAGGCTCAAAAGCATTCTTTAGGGGCGCGCTTTCAAACCTATTTCGGAGCACTGGTGGAGCTTTAGTTCTGATCCTTTATGATGAAATTAAAAAAATGAATATTCCATTTTAAAGCCACTCATTATTAAGCATTCTTTATGTAATTCATCGCTTCAAATATAATTTTATATAAGATTATGTTAAACTTTACTATAAATAGTGTATAGTCTGTAAAAAACTTTGTTTAGGAATATTTACTCAAAATCTAAATTATAAGCACATAATATTATAATAATATTGATTACATATTAGTTTTAATTAATTTTTAGTCAAGTCTTTTGATCTATCGATCCCTAAAACTATTAAAAAAACTATAATTAAAACTGCAGTTACTGTATGTTTAAATCGTTTGAATAAACAAAATGTAATTCTATTTTCAAAACAATTGCCAATGTTTATAATAAATTAATATATACTGAAATTAATTTTAATTCAATATATTATTTTCAAGAATTTATCTGAAAATTGAACTTTGAATTGAAAGTTTGATCAAAATTTAAAATTGAGAACTTAAAGTAAGGCTCAACCAAAGCAGAACAAATCTTATTACTGATAATGTGATAATAATCTGTTGTTATATAACTTACATGAGAATAAAGCTAATACCGTATGCACCTTATGCAGGCATAAGTAGAACTTCATTAGTTTTGGGACTTTTAGCAAATGGAAAATTTATGTAAAGAATATAATCTCTTTTCTACAGATTCGACGACACGATTATTTAGCATAAAATCAGATATATGTCTCGTTTGCCTTCAATAGTCTAAGTTTTTCAAATATTTTAAAAATTGAATTATATTTAGTGGTTTATCCTTTAAAAGTGTGAAACGAGTTTGGTCTGATAGTACAGTAAGTAGTTCTCCCCTTCAGACAAACGGTCAATGGCTTTACTGACAAGTGAGTTGTATAGAAAACCAATATATAAAGAAAGCTCAGTCTGAGTAGAATTTCACTTTCAAAAGCTTAGAGCCGAGTATTCATCGATTTACAGTAACAGAGGGAAAGGGGATCGGAACAGAGGCTCACCACTGTTCTCTCAAAAGAATAATTTTACAGTACAATATGCAAACGAGAAAAAGACCAGAACCAGGACCTGTATTCCAGGCTCAAACATGAAGCTATAACTCCCACTTTAAGGCTTGGCCCGTTTAAGACCGGTTTCTTTCTGTTTCTCAAATTTCTCTTCTTTGTGATCATCAAAACAATAACAAAAAACCTCCGAATTCAGAAAGAAAATGACAGCTCTTGAAAGTTATGCTTTATAACCACGCATTCCATTATCATATTTCTTAAGCTCAGTTACAGGACTACAACTATATCATAAAGTGAACATTTTTTATTATGTTTAAATAAAATTATAACTCAATGATCTGTCTGTACCCCTCATTGCTTTCAATTTTGCTGTTTTTATACTCAATATGCATTAATGAGATATTTATTATTCAATTCATGTTTTTAATCTTCTAAATTGATAAACATTATTGAAATTTATTTAATTTGCAGGTATTTCTCAAACCAATGTAGACTAGACTCAAAACTAAAAGCAAAATGAAGTAAAAATTATGTTAATGTATAGCAAGTCTGAATAGCATAGCAAGTAATGTATAGCAAGTCTGTATAGCATAGCAATGTATTCTATTTCTGCCACTTATAGCTATCGTGCTATTCATGAGCGCCAAAAGAAGTTAGAGTCAAAGTGATTATCAGTGAACAAAGATCAAGTCTGGCTTTAACCTACTTTAAAGCCCTAAACAAGTTTCGTCTTTTTGTTCGTTTTTCCATAAAGGGTTCAATTTATTGCTGTGGCACTAAATATGAGCCACACAGCTAACAAACAATTTTCTCAGTTATGTGCAAAGCATAAGTAATTGCATACTGGCTGAGTTCGACCATTTATGAAAGATTTCTTTTTTTCGAGATTAGCTGTCTTTGAACTTTAAGATGCCCTGAGTGTTGACGCCGCCGCTTCAATACTGAAAACATTCATTTGCATATCATTTAAAGCTTAGACTTAATTGCATTTTCCTTATTAGATATTAAATTATTTTTAAATCAAATACTTTGTCTATTTTTATCATAATATTTATTTATATTTCTCAATAGCTTCTAAATGTTAACAATTGTTGCATTCAAGTAAAGTATGCAATACTCAAATCAATATATATATAAAATAACTTTCAGAATATTACAAAAATCTGGTTTTTTGGGATGCGATTACTGATTACTTAATAAGTGAATTTATATACAATTATATATTACAAGTCTTGGTAACAATTTTTGATTTAAAAGAAACATTTAATAAGTTATACTTTGAGTTATAAAACTAAATCTCTATTAAAGAAAACGAGTTCCAATGTTTGCATGAAAATAAGTGCAACTTAGATATAAATCTCTGAATTATACTATAAATTGAAATAAATACTTAATATTAATCAAGTCTAATAGATATGGTATTTTGGATTAGTTTGCAATGAGTTAAATAAGTTATATTACACTTTAATCTATACAAAGCTACGAAACGAGATAACAAATATCCTGTCAGGATATTTATATATCCTATAAACTCAAGATTGAAATACAATATAACAGAAAGCAGTCAAATGATCCAATTGAGAGATTGCAGAGCAGTTGACAACTCTCACTAAACTCTATACAGTAGTCAATTATTTATATTATAGATATTATACATTACATACATTTAAGTCACAATTATCTATATCTATAAACATTAATTATAATGAAAGGCACAAATTGGCACACATGGAGTGAAAACAGATTTTATCTTTACATGACTTTTAATAAGTAAGTATTGCTGACAAACTCATTATTATTTGCACAACAAAAATAAGCAAATTCTTCATCAGATTCCTAAGTTATTTCAAATTTGAAATCATTATATGTTTGTATTAAACTAATTGACACTGATTTGTGCCATTTTCTAATGCTTTGCTCTTAACATGTTTCCAATGAGACAATTTGGGTGCACACGAAATGACAGGATTGCCGAGAACCCAACGGCCAAAAAATAGGAATTGAGTGCCTGAACCAGCTTTAGTGCCACACTTTAGTGGCCGATATAGATTGAAATACTTGACAATACCGTAGTGACTAATTATGGCATCAACGGATGCACTGTTATTACTATTGTTATTGCCTATAGTTATGTATGAGTTGTCAATGGGATCCTTTAGGACCTGATGCGCTCTAACTGTCAACTCAGACCGTTCTAATTGTTTATTGTGAAAAAGTGAATGAATGGTTCCTTCAATAATGAAATCACTGGTGCAGAACAATGACAACATCTCACTTTCCTCACAAGGCCTGCACTCTTCGTAGTCATGCAATAATTCGTTATGAGATGAGACACTTTGTAAGTCATAACTAAATTTGACGACATCTCTGTCGAGATCATTGGTAGTGGAAGGTTCTGATTCAACAAATATTGCAATTTTGCCATTAATAGAGACAAAACATCGCAAGAGATCAATATGTTTTCCGTCATCAAAAGAGTAGAGTTTATGCAATTGTTGATTGCCTTCGATATACATTCTGACGCTATTACTCGTGTTTCTGGCAATACGTATACATCCTCTAAAGTCCTTATTAGAAGTTCCATGTCTTAAGACCACACGTAGACCTCCCTTAGGATAATACCATTTGATAGTTCCATGAGAGCAGCGAAGATAAACAGGCACTACCACTCTGTCTGAGTCCATTTCAAGAGAGCCGCTGCCCTCCCAATCACACAAATCACTTATTTGATGATAATATTCTGCACTGTATGTGAGCGGCACTGACGTTATCAATACATTTAATGCAAACGTCCAAAAAATCAGTGCAAACACTGTTGAGTAATAATAAGGCACTCCAAACACAATCATAGTTTCAACTTTTTATCTATTATTCAAGTACTGTATAACGTATTTAACTAATCATTAAACAAATAATACAAAAAACTAATTGCTTTTGTAGTTATCAAAGACTGACATTTGCTTTGTCTCTCATTTACATGAATTACATGTTCAGTCATTGGATTGCAAACAATGAATGCACAAAATCAAAAGCTTTTAGGTTAGAGTTATTCAAAACTTTTATTCTACTTGAATATGACTTTAAAGCCAGCCTTTTATGATGTTTAGAGCTTTACAGGTCTACACAGCAAAGCAATAAAGTTTAGGATCGCTTCTCGTCTATGCATAGCTTTGTAGAGTAGTTATAACTCATATGTTAAAAGCTTTTCCAAAGATATTCTTTAATTGCACTCTTGGGTGAGCTCTCCTTTCAAGTCGTTTGAGTGCAGACAAGTATAAGTCTAACCAAACACATGCCCAACACTTTAGGCATCAATGAGTGAAACTTATACACACTTTTTGTCTTAACTCAAGCTTTAAAAAGTTTGAAAAACTATAAATCTATAGTACTTTACGATTATTTTTAATACAATTTGATTTAAAAGAGTTTATAATTTGAATTTACAGTTTAGTTGCGCCGACGGGTCGTCACGATTTGCACTTGTTTTGTACGACTGTCTTATGCCTGAAGCTGTTGAGGCGCACGACTGGCATTCATATGAACCCATAAAATGCATAAAATGGTATAATAGAGTGGTTTTGAGCGCTTCAGAGGTAGGCAGTCATCTCTTGATCATACAGTTGGCTCTCATTCTCATTCCTCTAAACAAATGCTGTGCTGGGAAGCAAACACTGAAACCAACACTACTTGTGAGCATTCAATGCTTATGATAGCGTTTGCTGTGATTTCATAGCATACACTTATCACTATTGATCACTACTTTTCTATACTTTTATTATTCAACTTCTTTTTAAAGAAACACTGAGACAAACAATTTACTTATCACTTCATAATTAGTTTATATTTAATGTTAAAATATTTGATAATAACATAATTCAGTAATAAATGAGAAAAAGCTACGAATTTGATGTATAGCTCGAGAAATACAAGTTTTATGAGAGTCAACAAAATGGCATTGAAGTAGACCTGAAGTAATGCTGATTCCAAGTTGTGCTGAAGTGGTGAAGCCCTCCTTCAGCTTTAGAGGGGGACAAACTCATAGTCGACTTGTTAGGGAACAAACATTTCCAGTTTTCTGTAGCTTTTATAGCTTCTTATATGAGGCCATTGGGCGCTCTCTCAGGACTATCACAAACATTTTGAGGCTTAAATGCCTTCAGATAAACAGCTCTTATCTCTAAACTTTATAAACAATTCTTCAAAAGAATCTGAAAAACTTCCAAATCAATAATTATTACTCTTTAAGCAAAAATTTTGCAACAGTTCAATAAATTGTGATTTATTAAAATTTACAATAAAACTATTAAATAAAAGATACTCTTTTTCGTCCAACTCTTAATCATAAAAACTAATAATTTAAAGATTTATTAAATTTTGGGAAATTCAAACTTTTTTAGCTTAAACTAAACTAAAATTCAGTAAAGCTTTTCAACAGTTTTACCAAAAAGTAATTCTTTATAGAAGTTGTTATATTCTGCCCACAGTTTCATAAAAAACAATAATTTTAATGCAAAAGCTCCGAAAATCTTAAAAATTAAATCAAATTTATTATAATTATTAATTAATAATTAGCTAAACTTAAGTAAAGTTATATTTAGTAATTTCCAAGGCTCGAGCTTTTCAGGCTCGGTCGCGAGCCTGAACCTGATAAAATCACATGAAACTAAGCCTCTGAGCTGAGTCTTATACCCTCGAGCCTGAGCCTACCCTTTTTTGAAGTTATAATTTATTCAAATTATCCCATTTTATTGATTTGAATTTTAAATGTTAGACAATATTTATAGTTTCAAAAATGTAAGTATAGGTTTAGAAGACATTAAATCTTTTAAATATATGCAAAAATTTGAGTCAATATTCGTAACACAATTAAAAATTTTCATTAAGAATATCATAAAATAACTTCTGTGGAAGTTTTAAACTTTGAAAACTTTCACAGTTTTCTTCCATATATAGTTTTCGGGCTCAGTCAGTGTGAGCCTGAGCTAAAATATGAGCCCTATCCTGACTAAAAACCATGAGCCTTGAGCCTGAAAAATCCTCTGAGCCTCGGTATGAGCCGAGACTGGTCAACACCGTCAACACTGGCTGTTTCATATTTTACTTAATCAAAAGGGTTTCAAAAATGAAATTCACGTCATTTATGAGCGAATAAAAGCAGAGTTTTGTTTAGTGTTCATTAAACGTGAGTCTAATCTATGGTTAAATCAATAAATAATTTTATAATACATTTGAAGAATAACTAAATCATAACTCATCTCAAAAGTAACGTAAGTTTGATGTGAAAAAAATATTTGTTGATTAGTTTGAATACGAGATCGGTTAGTATTGAATGAATAGAAATGAGATTAATATAAATGTATGTAAAACAGGAATAATGTCAGGATTGGCCACAACTGTGTACCGAACGGTCTTGAAGAGAACCTCAACGATGGCAGTGTTGATAGTCGGCGTCGCATTCTTTTATGAGAGAGGGGTCGCCCTCACGTCCGACTATGTCTTCGATTCCATCAATAAAGGGGTGAGTCTTAGAGTTCACTTACAATTGGTTTCTATTATTAATTGCATTCAAATTTTAATTACAGAAACAGTGGAAAGACATCAAACACTTATATGAAGCAAAATAATTGATTCAAATTTTATTTAATTATAGACTTAATCATAAATAAGGTGTCATTGAGTCAGATATAATGATTTGATTGACATTGTGTTAGATTTACTCAAAATTAATGTAATTTTATGTATTATTAGATTAGAAATAAAGCAAATGTTTAGTTAAATGAAAACTGTAATGAATTTTAATTTACATTATGGGACAAAATGCATAACAAATTCAAAACATTTCTTTACTATAATTCGAAAATTTTAAGTCAGAATTAGAGAAAGAGTTCTTATAATTCTGTTTGAAAGATGTTTACTTACAAAATGAATGAATGAAGTTATGAAACGTTTTGAATAACTTGAATTCCGTCTCAAGAATGTGTTCAATCAAATAATGAGCGAATCAATTGATGATTATATTTATTAATTCAATTCAAGAACTCAATAAAAAGCTTAATTTTAATTTAAATGCGTCTAAAAATGGTTCACTGAAGTATTTGTATTCTGTGAAATTCAATAAACATATGACATAATTTATAAATTAGTAACAAATATTCAAAATTTGATTAAAAGTAACGGTAAGATGACTACCAGGTCGGGGCTGTATTGGCCAGTCTTCTCATTCTTCTGGTATTCCTGTCCTGATCACGAATTTTCTTTTCCATTTCTGCATCAGTTAAGGTCTCCAGGAATGGACACCACTGGTCAGCCTCTGACTGATTACGAAACGGAACGTCAACCGTAGGTAATGGCGCTTCACTTCAATTACAGTATAAAATCCAATTAAAATCTTAAGCTTAATAATTACGGTATTATAAAAATTTGAGATCAACTTAATTAATACCTGAATGCATAAGTTCTTTGATGCCAAGAAAGCTGTCCTCTAATACTGTACGCAATGGCGGTCACGAACTCTCCGCCTAAACCTAATTCAGAACATAGTTTAAGAGCAAACTGTTCGGGTGTGTTGTCCTTCTCAGACATATCCCACTCGAACTGATCCACTAATGATATGTTCCCCACATGAATGTTAAGCTATTTTCAAATTATAACAATTGTTAGAATTTATGTCAATAGAAATGAGCGTATAATCAGATAACAGAAACCTTAAGAACAACGCGTTGATCAGTTTGATCGTCAAGTAGATTATCGGTAGGAAACGCTTCAATTTGTTGGCGTATTGATTGAGCGATTGAGGGAACGAATGAGATTGCGGGCAAATCAAGATCATCACAAAGAACTTCAGCAAATTGTTCCGGAGTTATGGTTTGCTCTGAATCAGAAAACATTTTATTGCAAAATAAGTGCTCTTTAAGTGTTTAGATTAAAAAAATAACAAATAATTAAACCATTTTTATTCCAAGTGAAAGTGTCCCTAAGTTTGTGTCCTTCTATCTCCATATCAAGCCTTACGGGTACTAAAATCTCCGGCTGTGAGGCGTTCTCGTGAATAAGCGCAGGGTCTAAATCATCGTATAGTAAGGGAAATGTTCGCACTTTCTTATGTGATATTCTGCTTCTGCTGATTGGTGTCGAACAGGGGACGGCATCCAAGTGGTGAGAACTGTTGGGTAGGGTTGGGATCCAATTCGATCGCTTCGATTTGGTCTCTCTATCGGTCAAAAGCAGAACAATTTAAAACTTACAATTAGTATACAGTCTATGAGAGTTAGCTTTGAGAGTAAAACACAAATAAATGTCAATTAGTTATCATTTTAAACCTTTGAACAGATGGTTCAGTACTGATAGAAACTGCTTTATATTTTTCATCCCTTCCCTCAAATATTTCGTCGACTTCAGTGGCCTTTAAAAGTGTGATATTAGTGGCCAAAGAATGTGGTCCTAAACCCATAGTATTGATGCGCTTCCGCTCCTCCACAGCCACGAGTCGTCGCCATAGCGAGGGATACCTCTTATATAGCGATCCCCTAAACATTCGCATATAGTTTCCAACCTTTCAATTAAACAATTGTTTCACAATTAAATCAAAACTAATGAAAAGCAAAACACAAAATGAGTCAATACTTCAGATCCGATGTAATAATAGTCTCCATTCTCTTCCAATTGAAAGGCTGTCGGCCTTTCACCAAATGTACGCATTATTGCAATCAATTCACTCACAAATTGTCCTTTTATTTCAATAAATATAAAGATTTAGTTTAAAAAATGTTGACTTAAGAAAAAATGAGCAAAAGTTTAACTTCAAATAAACTCCATTTT
>JAQGCH010003291.1:0-10881 GCA_034699485.1 Nanhermannia elegantula
TAATATGTTCAGTACAACATATAAAATATATAACTGATATCTAACTTTATTGATATATATATGATTGCATATCACAAAACTGTAATGGAGAGTACTGTACAGAGACAAAGTTGTATATTTTTAGAAAGAATAGAAAATTGGACTCACAAACTCACTAAACTGGAGGCGATAAAGTCTTTTCTTTAGATTCTAACTATTCCTCTGCTCTCCGATGCATCCAATTGACAGAAAAATTCATTTTCTCAATAAACTTCTAACACTATTTCTCAATAAGTTAAGCCCTTGTGAGAGACTTAAGAAAAGAAAGTTTGCTTTTTCGCTGTCTTTATGTCTGTCTTTTCTATTTTTATAGCAAAAGCTAAAAAATGACGAGTAAAGGGACCAACACATCTCGCAAACAATCACATTGAATGAGATGAGTGCCGAAAAATGCTATGATCTAAATGAAGTCTTTAGAAAAACTTGTGAAGACATTTTAGGATTTTGCGACACAAAAGCCCAGTGCAATGCGATCTACAATATACACAGTTGTGCAAAGTAAGTGCTTTTGTTAGCTAAACTTCTTCTTTATATATATAAAACACATAAAGTATATATATGTATGTGTCGTTGGATTTGGATTCTTTTTATACTTCTTTATACTTCTGTATTTTCCATCCCCTTCTATTTGAAAGCATTTTGTAGTCTTTCTTTCCCTCTTTTTTCTCTCAAGTCAGCGAAGGCAATGTGAAGGCAAGTGAAGGCAATGTGAAGAAACATGACAGCTTCAACTAAGTTAAGACTTTGTAAAAAATACTTGAATGCAATTCTTGCACACATATACAGAGCACACAGTGAAGGGAATGATGCGTAAAAGTGGACCAACATTGCTGGTAATACTGCCGCAAACAGTAGAAAAGTTAAAAAGGGACAGCTTTGACAAATCGCCGACAAATCTAACCTATCATTTGGTAAGAGTAACACTACTTATGAGGCACATCACAATAGGTGGGCTCAAACACAGTACAAACTTCAAAAACATGTGATGCAGTCAACATTTTTTTCTAGCATTAAATGCAATTATTGTTTTCTCTATTGGCAGTCTTTTCCTTCAATATCATTGTTAAGTAGACATTCACTAAGCATAGAGTATAGCCGATAGAAAAAAATAAAGGAAAAACAGTAAAAGTAGACTAAAAAAGTGGAAACAATTGCAGTGTTAACCATTGAATGTATTGACTAATGTTGTGTTAAGCAGGCAGTGAACTGAGTAATTTGTTGAATGAGATTGAGAGTGCTTTTAATGCGAGCCCAAAGCCAAAAAAGGAAGAAAGTAGTGGTGACTTAAATGCCTTCTGCACAACAACTAACTTACATGTATTGCCTAACACTTGTTGTGTGCGAGAAAAACCACAACGACTAAAGCATTCCTTATGTCATTAGACAAGAGACTAACTCTCATACAATACTAAACAATACTACCATTTCTTCTCTAACTATTTAAGACTAAATAAAAGTCTGATGATGTCCGCAAATGCCAGTCAGAGGCATATCTTGTCATCAAATGTGACATTGGAGTCATGTTTCGGTCCAATAATTTTTGAGCATCTAATTAAGACAGAACATGTCTGACTCGTACCACTTTCATAAACAATCAAACTTAAACATAGTCTCTCTCTTAAAAAAATAGAAGTTGAATATAAGCTCTAAATGACAGTTAAGTGAAGTTAACTCGAATTTACTTTCAGAGTTTGGACAATATTATGAGTTATGCCCCTAACAGAGGCACACACTCGACTACATCCCATCCTGTGTCTCTTATGTCAATGTCAAAAGAAATATTTCTGGCTCTATGAGGAATGTCATGAGTACCATATATGCATTTCTCAATCAACTTCTTTCTTAGCAGTTGCTCTCAAATAAAGAACAGTAGCTTTTAATAGAGAATTAAGCAAAGCTTACGTCTAACTTGCGAGTTAGTGCTAGCACTAGCATTGTAGTTATACAGTATGACAAAATGCATGCACTAAATTTTAATGGGTTTCTTCCTAACAAAGCAGCGAATATCTCGTTCTGTTGTTCTGCCTCTTTTAGCTTTCTTATGAGTTTGTATGTCTTATTTGAGAAACACTTAAGATTCATCATTTGCAAAGCAGATGCAAAGATAATTTGCATTTTTTCTTTTGCCAGAAATAGATTGGTCAAAGGTATTAATATAATTCGCTTCACGAAGAACCATTAGTGCTGTTAAAAGTCTCGTTTTTTGTCTCGAAATTTATTCTTTTTTACTCGAAATATAATTATATAAAACAAAGTAATATACGTGAAGTTCATCACAATAACTATGCGGAAAATAAATTCATCGCTCAATAATAGCTTTGAAAAGTATCCCTTTATTGAGTGGTGAAATGTGAAAGAAAGAATAATGTTATACATCCATTTAGAAGTGCACTAATAAAACGCTTTATTTTTTAATCCAAATAATTTAGATGTTATTAAATTTATTTTTGCAGTCTTCAAATAGTGATTTGTATGTCGTTAAATATAATTTTATCTAAAATTTATTACGACACATAAAATCGTAACAATTTAATATTGTGGCGATAGAAGAATAAAGCATTTATAAAATGAGAGATAGTGTGTTAGAGTGTGTGTGCGTTTGCATTACCAAATGAGTTTCATGGCTGTAAAATTTTTTATTACCTTTTTTTTTATTAACAAACATAGAGCCAGTTTTTGCATAAAGAGTGCTCATCGAATTTGCCATTAAAAAAGTCCAGCTGTACAAAAGCTGTACTAAGCAAACAGTCGTAATAAATCTTATGGTATACAATAGTATATTGCGATTACAAGCGAATCACTAATCATACTAATTGACATTTTGTGGCTTTTTGTTTTTATCTCGATAGCAGACTGAGTCAGAATAGTAGCGACACTCACTCTAACATATAAGTGCTATTGATAGCAGGTCTCGAAAAAAGTCAATTAATCATTATATGATCACTAGTGTAGTTGCATCGAAGAAGACGACATAATGTGAAGCATACCATCACTAAATGATACAGATATAACGTCTATGCACATTAGCGTATAATCGAACATGACATCAACCAAATAAGAGCATAAAAGAACTTATGTTTACAATCTTACGCCTCAGGCTATTGAATATGTAATTTTTCAGTTGTATTCAATATACTTTTTCAGGCAGCATACAAAGTATGAATTTCTGGGGCTCTAAAACCATCTTTCAGTTATTGTATAGAATATCTAAAATGGTCATAAATTTTTAAAGAGGGTCTTTCATAACGCTCTAAAAAGAAGATAACAGCATAAACAGAAGGGAGGAAACGCTTTCAAAGTGATCTCAAGAAGTTGCTAAAGACACGTGTCGTGCACGCGCTCTTTCCTTTGAGTTGAGGGATAAGTCAAGAGCCAAAGCAGAATGAAGAAGCATTTCCTGACTGGTAGGCTAGCAGTGTATCATTACTTTATATCATTGTTGAATGAAAGAAATACTTTCTTCTATTACTTTGCGGTGAATTACCGCATAAAGAGAGAGATACTTGAAAATTGGAGGTTAAAAACTGGGAGGCGTTCACATTGAATCTCATCTTGTGTTGATCTAAAATATTCTGATAAACGTGCTGTGAATGGATCACTAGAACAGATATAAGAAAAGTTCTTATTCTCTATTCGCTTCACTGGTATTTGTTTAAGTAAAGACTTTGTTAAAAGTTGTTTCTATTAAATAGTATGTGGCATTAGTTTGTATTTAATTCACAGGAGTACTAAAAGTCACATTTAGTAAGTTTAGTCTAAATTGTTTCAATTTGATAGCCTTGAGACAAAACGCAATTCTGTTGAAATAGAGCTGATCTCAACTCATAGTTGAGTTAATGTTTGAAGAAAACTCATAACTCATGACAATATAATAATAAAATGGTGTGCTCTACGAATCTAATGGTCAGTTTAGATTATGAGACTTTAGGCATTGAAAACTACATTTTGGCAATAGTGTGTTCGCAGCACACAGAGAGTGCGACAAAGAGGGGCAAGTATTGCCATTATTAGAGGCATTGACCATTTTAAGTGAATTGAGTTTATAGCTGAGAAATAAGCAAAAACCGTTTCCTTATCGCAAGCCATAAGTCAGATACGATCTAATCTCATATCATTTCACATTTGGTCTAAAAAGGAGGAACATTAAGAAGACAGACATACACAAAAGACTTGATACGGCTGTAAAGGCCGTCCTCTCTACTCATTGAGGCAGATCATAAGCAGGCAATAAATAACAATTACTCTCTCTTGAAAGGCAAGTGTATTTACTCGGTCGCGCGCGCTCGTGAATCGTGAATTGGGATGATGCAGAAAACAAGCAGTTTCCGATAGAAAAGAGATCAGACTCAGACAGGCATATCTGCGCCTGCATAACACTCTCATATATTTTATTCAATACTGTGTAATGCTGTATTAGACAATCCCACCATTGATAAGCAAGAAGATAACCATTAACTTGATCATCTCTACTAATATAATTATGTGATACATTCAAGTCTCACTATTTTTTCCTATTATTATTAGAAATGTGTGCTTTAAATAAAATACTAGTTGTGTGTAATTTATATACTTATTCTGTATAGAACAGAACTATAGCCTGCATTCTGTGTCAGCCAATCGAAATGCAAAGTTGAGTTCTATGAAATTTAGGATTTTAAATTGTAGAAAATATTAAGAGGAGGAGAATTTTTATAAAATTGTGCGCACGCCCTTTAAACTAGAGAAAAGTGCTACAAAGCTTTGATTTCATACATTTTAGATTTATCGATCGTCAAGAGGGAGAGCGAAAGAGGCAAAAATAAGTTACACGCAAAAAGTTTTGTATCGCTGGCTTTTTTCTATTTTAGCGAATCCATCGTTTCTCTAGATTGCACTCCAAAAAATCAAAATGGATCGAAAAGTAGCAAAAGAAAAGAATGTATAATATAAAATGGTTGGTGAGTGCTTTACTTTCTACTTGAAAATAGCTTTAGAAATAGACGGTCACACAGGGAATGGATTTATATTGGAATTCAATTCATCTTTTTCTATCTGTCTTAAACAGCACATCATAGCTCGCCATCACATGCGAAGATTGACTCAAATTGCTCGATAGCCAGTTTTGAGTTTCCAGCCATCATAAAAAAATGATAGCATGCAATTGCATTTCTCAGCAATAACTCTAACAGTACAGACAATCTAAGAAAGAACTAAAGGTAAAATTTCTCTGTTAACTACACTATCGTATATTGATATATAAATTATATACGATATATATATAGACAGACCAACAATTATTGATCTGATACTGCAGAAGAGTATCTGCTACTGAAAACATTTGAAATGAGAAAATTACGTTAGACTTATTTTTGAAGTTTCTGTACAATATACAATAGTGAATGCCTTCCGTTCGGTCAATTGACATTTTATACTGTCAAGTTAGGGTGCATTACTCTATAGCTTCATTACTAATACTTCTCATTACTGGGAAAATAGTTCAAAGAAAGCAAATCAACTAAAATATCGAAAAGCAAGAACTTCTTCTGTTACAATAGTTAAGTGTCGCCAAAATGAATTTCTGTTGACCTTTTTTCTTAGTTTCGGGTTTTTATGCACTTGACAAAGAAAATCATTAGAGTATAGAATGTGTTAAAATGAAAATACAATCGTTAAAACAGGTGGATATAATTGAACCCTTCATCACAACTGAAATAACACTTGACTGTAAAGTTATGTTTTAGTGATTGAGCATTGGCTATGGTATTCGCTGTGAACCTAAACTAAAGTAGAAATAAAAAAAGCGTTCAATATTTTCTATCTCCTTAAAAAAGTAAAGTATAGCTGATGTCATAAACGCTAAAGTCTGATAAATGGAGAAAATAACGCCTTTAGGATATATTGCAGCAATTCTAAGAGGAAAGTGAAATTTTTTATCAGACTCACTGCAGGCAAAGTTATATTATATGGTCATAAGTTTTTGTAGAGTAGTATCAAAAAGTTTTTTTATCAGGAAATTCAAGATTGAAGGGGAACATAAACGTAAACTATACAAACTGTACAACTATTAATTTAGAAAGCATTTGACCATCACTTTTGGAAACAACTAATAGTGTTAACACACATTTGGAAACGGTTTTCAAGCGTCAAGTATTTCACAGTAAAGTAACGATATCTTTAACTACAAGAACAAGAAGAACTGGTACACGAAAAAGAGGGGCCAAACCGTTAACTTTATATTTGGACCATTTTATCAGGGCTTTGCTTCAACGAGTCGAGAGAAAGTTTTTGCCACTGTGTTGGATAAGAAACAAACGATTGGGTCTATGGATATTGTACTCATTGTGATACTGGTAGACGAGAAATCTCTAACAACACAGTCTTTAGCTGTTGTCAGGCAAACCATCTGAGACTGGTATAAACGTAAGATATTCTTCTCAACCAAAATACACGCATGGCTTGACTTTGCTTGGATGCTAAATCGCAACTATATAAGACTTGAATCTACAGCTCAAACACTCCTCATCTCATGGGTATATAAAAAAGGAGCCAAAGAGAAAAACTTCTTGAAGCTGAAAAATTGCTGTTGTTCTTATCAAGATTGTTAAAACTCGAGCTTCTGCATCAGTTGGTATTACTGCAGCAAAATTGAATTCCCAAAACAATGCATTTAAGTTGAGTTCTTAGTAATGCATTTTGTTCAAAAAAACGATGCGGCCATGTATTCGACATTTCATAACACGCTTAACTAAGACATGCATAGAATTGTTCCGACAACAGAATCAAACAAATAAAAATAAATAAATAAATAAAAAGTGAAAAGAAAATACAATTTGCCTCAATTGTAGAAATTCTATCAAAGATAAGACGACATTTATAAAGAGAACATTTCATCTGAAAGGATTAATTTGAAAACAAAGTCTTTTTCAATTTATGCCAAACTACAAACTCTTACTCTCAATTGGAATGGAATGTTGTGAGTAAAGCATGATCTGCAGGCAAAGAATCAATGAGATCAACGATGCAGTACTCTTTAGTCTTAATAGCATCTATTGTAAGCACACAAATAATTGAGCTGTCAATCAAATTGGCGGCTAAAGAAGGCATTGCCATTGAAGGCAATGGGCAGCTGGACAGAGACAGCGCTACACCAAAATCATTACGTTTCAATTTGCCACTACTACGCCAGTGATATGCCTTTAAGCGATCAATGCCTCAGACTATTGTCCAAAGTATCACTAACTGCTATTTATTTTCAATATTTTGAGTCCAAGCAATGATTTGGATCAGGTGCTCATACATTCAAACTAATCCCATTCTTAACAGACATACCGACCCTTTTTGCTTCACTTATGTGATATGCAGTTACTTAGATTTGAACAAATATTATTATTAATATTTATTTCTTTTAACGAAATAATTATTATTTGCTTTCATCAATAAAATGCTAAATTGAGTCAAATTAAGGATAACTATTATGATATGAGTCAGACCTAAACCACTTCAAATGAGGCATAAAATATCAAAATATTGGCGAAGATCCATCATTTGTTTATTAAGTATACAGCGCTATACTGTACTTAAAACAAATTGAAAACTTTTTTAATCAACTTTGTGTTTGCATTTGGGAGAAAAATATTTTTCATAAGTCCTATTATTCTATAGCTTTAGTGTTTTGAATAAAGTTATTCAGCTATAAAGTTAAGTTATTCTGTTAAGTCTTAACTTTGATGCAATATATGCTCTGAGACTGTTTATGATTGATTATCATTTTCTGTAATGTGTCGCACAGCAAATATTTAGCTTTTGCTGGGAGAAAAATAAAACATTCTTATAGTTAGATTTTACAAGAAAACTGTTTATGTTTTTGTCAGTTTATGTAGCATTTGAATATACTCTCACTTAAACTAACTTACTATCAGTCACATAAACTCTGTTTTATACCAAACCAATATAATCATTCAGTGTCTAACAGAGGAAGACAATTATATATCAAACCAAACATACTCTCAAAACCAAATACTAAACAACAAATGTTAAAGAATTTATAAAATTACAAAAAGTTGGTTCTACTAGAATCAGGTCATGTTATTTTAGGTTTGATAAACAGAACTCTCATTATATAACGTTTGATTGAATTTGATTATAAAAACTTTCAGAGAAGATAATCGGATTAAAATCGGATATGCGATCTATTGGTAAAATATATATTACCAGTATATACAGTATTACTTAACAGGAATACTTTATAATATAATGTATGGTTCTTTCAATACTTGAATAATCACGCAAAAGAAGACAAACACTATGCGATCACAATTTACATAAACTAAAAGTTGAAAATAATGGATATATACTTTTTGACATATACTGTATATAATAAAATTCCTCTGATATTCCTATGGCAGAAACAAAAATGCTATTATGTATGCTCTCTGTTTCTGAGTACACTATTCTCATTTTTATTTATGAAAAGTATATTTCTTTCTTAATTTAATTTTGGAACCAGTGTTTTTAGCATAGGTTCAAAAAGATATCCACCACTTCAAATGATTGACGAGTGTTTCGCTCTGTCACTAAAACATACCGAAACTTTTATCATTTGTAATTTATTTTTAGGATTCAAAATTATAGTTCGACACAAAGAAGCGCTTCTTGAAAAAAAAGAGAGAAATAACATTTGAAATGACTTTTTACTGAATCAACTGTGCATTAGTTTGTAATTGCGTCTGAGATCGCAATTCAAAAGATCTTTGAATGTGCACATCATTCAAAAAAGTTTTTGAAAGTTAATACTTTGAGATGCGAATAAATGCTTTTCAGCCAATATTTATGTCACTAAAGTTACTTAAAATATTGTTACTGCCTGTGACTTGATTTAACGGCTTCTAATAATTGAAACAAATTCAATTACACCAAAATTCTCATTTCATGTAAAATATATAACATTTTTATTACTTCTGCGTAATTTTTGTCATTTTTCTGACTCAGTAAAAATAGAACCTAAATATTTTTACTTATAACTACACAACTCAAAAATACTAAATTTTAAGCTTAGAAACTAAAACATTGAAACTTAAACTTATTTTGTTGCCAGAAATAAAAACTCTGTAATAAAAGTAAAATTATTTCTTCATAAGTAAATTCATAGATTTTAAATAGTTAGACAAAAGACATGGTTTGCCTTCACTGTAATACTAATGGTTATTAGAGCTTGCAAATTTCGTGTATTTTACAAATTGGGAATACAACTTAGGAAATTTTATTTGTCAAAATGGTTGTTCTTTTTTTTAAATTACTTTATTTTCATTGTCTTTAAAAATTATGAAAAGAATGTGATAATCCTTCAATAGTTCAGCATTTCTGTGTTTACTTTCAATTTTGAGACTTTTCCATTTGAAATTGAAGGGCTAAATAAAGAAATAAATAATTTGCAGCTACCCGATTCTTAGAAATCGTAAGCGGGTGCTCTTATACCCAAGTACACGTCCCCAGTTCTAATACTTATAGAGTATTTTATAGTAGAATATTCTTTAGATCATTACAAATATAATTTGTTGCCTTAGGGTTTTATTTTGATGTAAAGACTGCCTTTATTTAATCGATTTTATTTTTATCATTTTGTTCCCTAAACTCCTACAACAAAAAATATCCAAATAAAGAGCAAAAGGATGTAAGAGAAAACTTTTTTGTTAAGTTTTGAATAATGCATCAAAAAAAAAGTCGAAAGTATTTCTATTTCATGTGATTTATTGTAAATTATAAGTACTGTATTTTTAGTGCACTTTAATCTCCATTTACTTATAATATATTTTTGTAAACAAATAAATTTACGGTTAAAACCTATTATGACTGAAAAAGAAATTGCTTTTAAAACAAAAATAGAAAGATATTTACAAATATTTATGTCCAGAAAAAATGAGATATGCCAACAGTCTTTTGAAGGAAATTCAGCAGAAATATAAATTGAAACAATTTTATGAAACAAGAAGTATTGTGAGTCGTGGAGAAAGTATCAGCTCGTGATCACATATTTTCACAAATGTAAGATATTTCAGTCCTGTGCCGTTCAGGATGAAAACGATGAAAAATGCTGAAAAGTGAGCGCTTAGATAATTTTTGACGCCCAAAACATGCGGTGGCAATAAACAGTCTGAAATCACTAGTCTTTCTGTCATTTGGCAATCAGTATAATATGCAATTTAAATATTTTATCATAAAAAACACCAAAGATTCAAATCTAGATGACTGGCAAATGGGAAAAAGTGAACCAAACTAATAACGCACTTTCAAATAAAATAATGTCTGTCTTGTGGTATGTCTAGTAATTTTATGCTACTGTTGACATCACGAAATGATATACAAATCAGATAGACTTTTAAAAATAGCTGTAAAAAATTCATTACAATATTTCATCTCTTTTGAGCATAAATTATATTTCATTTGAGCATCAATTTTAACACTTAAACCTATTGGAAATGAATAAATATATAATTATTTAAAGTTACTGTAAATTTACTTGTAATTCATAACATAACAATGTAAGAGGTGATTGTTATTGATTAACTAATCAAATAATTCTAAAATTAATTCAATGCCATGTTTAATTATCTGATGAAGATTACACATAAGTGAAAAAAATTATTTACAAGAATCGCATTTTAGTGATAAATCATTTTATTTGGACCTTATCTTTATTTTTTATTAAAGTTTTAAAGAAACCGCTGCTTTATTAAAAAGGTTTTCATAAATAAATTTCAAATTCTATATGCATCATATGGTGTTATCAAAAGAACTGTTAGCACCAGAATAATACCGAGAATGAATGCATAACACATAGACATTCTAACATTACTACCTCATAAT
>JAQGCH010003292.1:0-10877 GCA_034699485.1 Nanhermannia elegantula
TTAAGCTTAAAATTTTCTACAAAACTTCATTAAAAGGGAGGGATCTCATGGATCTTCTTATATTTTATTCACTATATCAAGGTTGGGTTAGGTTCTGAACATCTCCGCCAGATGGCGCTACTTATCCCGACAAACCAGCATATTACTACTCTATGGGGAATTAGCATAGGAACAAACAACTGTAATACTACTACAATCACAAAAGCAATCATTTCGAACAAAGTCTAAAATTAAATATTTTTTACTATTGCTATTAACTAATATCACATATATTTAAATGGGGTACTCAGGGGAAATTTGTAATTTTATATCTGTAATAATTATTGATAATGAATTATCATTTAAACCTATTTTGCTTCTCACATTATAAATGGTTGTCAGCTTTAAATTGCATTGAAAGAGAGCACATGCGTTTTGAAAGTAAATAATAATACAAGCAATAAATACAAGAAAAAACTGATTTAATTAATGAAAATTTTTTTGCAATAGAATCAAGCATTTGATACCAAAGAGAGTCAGTGGCTGTTCGATAACGATGCTATGTCCGAATGGTATCCAAATGGAGTGAAAGGCGATAACATTACTGGTTATCCATATCTGATTGTCCCTAATATTGTACATTATATATTACTCGACACAACAGAACTAATGTTCGTTCACTTTATTAGCATTAAATCAGTTCTGAGACATCAAAAACCAGAAAAAATTATGTTTCATTGCAATTGTTTTCAATTATCTGGTAATTATTGGTTGAGAATACAGAATGAAAGTAAATACACGAATACACAACTGATTGTGAGGTACATTGAAAAACCAGAAACTATTTATGGTAAGCCATATCGTAAGGATTGGCATAATTATCACGCATCGGATATTTTAAGAATAAAAGTAATGAAACGTTTATTTTTTAATCAACTTTTTAAGTAAAATACTACACCTTTATATTGAAAATCAATTAACTGAATACTGATTTTCACTATAAATTGGTATTATTATTAATAATGCACACCGAGGTTGAGCTGAGCCTAGGCTAACCCACGATAACCTACGCTCAAGGCTAAACTAAAATGCTTTTATGAGAATGAGATTCAGGTTTAAGGATCATTAACTATGAGCCTCGGCCAGTATTTGAGCATGTTGATGGGTGGCCAGACGTCCAGTTTTTGGGTTATTTTTTAAAAAAATAAAGTGCTTGGCCCCCCTTTGTACTTTTCTGAAAATAAAAATTTATGAAAAATTATCCTTTGGTCCCACCTTTGATTTTTTAAGTTGTCCAGCTAATGTCCAGTTTTAGAATCAGTTTGACCTGGTCACTCTATATGTTCAACAGACATACAAATCATTCACAAAAACTCTAATTTATATTTCTTATTTACATTGAATTGAAATTAAATTCGTTGAAATACTATGATTATGGATGTTTCTGAACAAAAATTTCAATGTCCTTCATTTTCAGGCTTATGCTCAATGGGTTGGAGCATAGGCTCAGCTCAGGCTCGAGAGCTGTATGCCTTGGCTTAGGCTCAAGCTTAGTATTTTCGAGCCTTACCTCAGCTAGCATTAAGCTCAGGGTCAGCTTCACTGAGACTATGTGCATCATTTATATCTTGTGTGCTATTTGTATTTTATACAGGATCGGAAAAAACATTTTTCTCCTTACCTAGAGCAAAAACTATAATAGATAGAGCAAATTCGGATTTATATTTAATTCTACGTTAAAAAAATACATTAAAATAAAGTTTTTCAAAATTTTGCAATCATAGGTAACGTCATAATCGAATAAAAACGAAAAATTTTGATTTAGTTATTAATAATTAAATAAAAACGTTCTTCTGTTTTGTACTCAATTAAATCAGACAAAAAACACTTTTTCCTATTTCTTTCATCACAAGGATGATGAATTGTGAAGATTAATCGTCCACCAGATGAAATACTTATCTATTAGTGAGAAAAATTGCATAATGGTGTTTTGATTTTGAGGTAATACGAATTCATTGCTAAATCAAAATTTTTCGGTTTTCGTCGATTATAACTTTACCTATGATTACAAAATTTTGATAAACTTCATTTTAATGTATTTTTTTTAACGTAGAATCCGAATATACAACCGAATTTGCACTATCTTTTATAGTTTTTGCTCTAGATAGGGAGAAAAATGTTTTTTCCGACCCTATACTATATATATGATTTCCAGGATTGGTGAATTTAAATAAACGAGAAAATTAGGAAGGTATAAAAATCAAAGGGGTGACCAAGGCATATTTTATGAATTTTTATAATTCCCAATCAAACCAAAGGCGGATTTATTTGTGTGTTTTCTAAAATTTAACTGAATCCGGGAGAGCTGTCAGCCGTATTCTATACATTTAGTTTAATAAGAGAAAAATGAATATTATTTACAGAATTATTTTATTTTAGAAAATTTTATTTAATTTATAGAAATTTAAAAATCTTTCAGGTTTTAATAGAATTCGGTGGTATTTATTTAGATCGTGATGTTTATGTCGTCAAATCATTTGATCCGTTGCGCAAATTTGAGATGACCTTAGATTTTGAAAAAGACGGTGACGTAGGTTCACAAGTATTGTTAGCACATAAAAGAGCGCGTTATTTAAGATTATTTATTCAGACGTATCAGAAATATGACAAAACGCAGTGGTATTGGAATGCGGGTACTTTTCCTGTGGAGCGTATAATCAATAGGTTTCCGCATTTAGTTCATAGATTAAATGGTGAATTTGGTGTTGACGGAGAGACTATGTGTCCGATTCTTTATCATGAAAATTCAAATGCATGGCAACGCAAATATTATGCGGTCCACCTCTTAATGAGAGGCAATAGTGTTGTGCATGAAGGGTGGTGTTTTGGAAACAAAGATAAACCTTCAGTTCTAACATTTGATGAACAAAATACAAAAGCACTAAACGTTACGTTTGCACAAATGGCTCGTTTGATTTTATATAACACTACAGATTTTGTTCAAGTTTGAGAAATAAATTTTTTTCTCATTAATTAACACTTTTTTATAATATAATTTAAAAAATAAGTCTAAATTTTTATCATTTTCTAAGCCGAGGTGTTATATGGTTATAGAATAAATTTTAGGCTCCTAAAAACCAATTAGCTACGGAAAATTCAATTTTATGTTATTTAATTACATAATTAATCTTATTATTAAATATGTTTAGCGTTTTCAATAAAATAAATTTAGTGGAAAATAAATGGGAGCTAGGTTGTTACAAACACAAAGGCATCGGACTCCGGATCGAAGAGTCGCGGGATCGTCCCCCAAGAAGCTGCCTCTTTTGTTGTTATATGCCTGCCTCATATTTATTGTTTTTTACAATTCTTTATCCCGACTCTTTTGCTCACTCATACAGGTGGTTATCCCTGTTAAAATATCACTTTTTTCAACATAGGCTTCAGTGAGATATACTCTCATTAGGGAATCATGATGAACACGCTAGTGTTAAAAATTCTTTATTATTTTATTTGATTTGAAAATTCGTTTAAACTGTTACGCGTTCTATTCTCCATTAAATTTATGTTGAACTTACAAAAGGATATTGGGAATCCGGAAAATTGTGATCATATCTTTCAAGTTACAAAATCGTTTTATAATCCGTAAAATTTGACAATCCTGGGACTAGTGCTGTTATTTAAATTTCAGGAAATTCAAATTATCCTGCTCATATACCGAATCTAAATAAATCTAAAAATAAATTAGAAACTAAAATTTTATAAATGCTACGAAAAAAACGAATCATAATTCCGAATTATTAAAAATTTGATTTAATAACATTGAATAAATCTTTTATTTAATTATCAAATCCATTGATTTTCTTAAATAACGTTCCATCCGAGATTTTAGCTTGATTCCATATAATTATTTAAGGAAATATATTTATATGTTTAAGTATTTATTTATATTTCACATACATTCACCCAAATACAGTATGATTACAATAAACAGATCTGGTGCACTTTGTTGACAAAAATTTATTATATTTAAAATTATGCTAAAATGAACTAACCTAACCTAAATGTAGTAGATATCGCAGCAGCAGCATAATCTCGAAATATGTTTCAAGAACTCATACCTTTAGTAAAATCGGTGGCACTATATGTGGTTTATATTTAATTATTTTAACAGATATTCTGAATACAAGTTTAAAACTTGAGGCGTTGAAATTTCTTATAAGGTAGGTAAATGACGCATGTTAATTCTCTCAGTGAAATTTAATGATAATTTTTAAATTTCAATCAATGGACACTAAACTAGACATAAAATGATTGGATCCGCGTATTTTTGTTTTGTATAAATTCTTTTTACTTTAGTAGGCAGTGCGTCAAACATCAAAATTTCGAAAGTATAATTGAGTGTAGCATACGGATCACTCATTCGATTTAATTGAGACTGGTGTTAAATTAAAGCTTTATGAATGATCTTTACAGCTATTGTATTAGATTCGATATGAAATTTTGATTTTTTGATTTATCTATTTAATAATTCTTTTCTATTGAAAAAAATAATTATTGAGATTACAAATACAGTTTGTGACAAAACCTCCAATAGAGGTTTTTAGCTAATCTCTCGGCCTAAACATTGATCAATTTTGATAAAATAAATTTTGAGTAAACTACAATTAACAAAATTTTTTTCATAAAGTGATTTTAATTTTTCTTAAAAGGCTTATTATTTAGAAAGGTCGCCTAGTACAGGAAAAGATAATGAAAATTTTGAAATTCTAATCAATACAATCGAAAGTACTCTAAAAATGATTAGATACGTGTATTTTTTTTGACTCGAAATCTCATAAATTGAGTAGGACGGCGCATCAAATGTGAAAATTACGAAAGTTTAAATGAGCGTAGCCTCCCGTTCACCCATCAGAATGACATGACACAGGAGTCAAATTGAAGGTTATGAAATGTTCTTCTCAATAATAGTATCAGATCTTATATGCGATACGTAATTTTTGCTTTATTCACTGATTAATTTTTAGTCATTATCAACTCGACCTTTAATTCAATTATATAATTGATTCTATTGTTATTTTAATAAATAAGGTTTTCAATGATGAAAAATTATTTAGTGAATACGACAAAAAATATAAATCCGATGTAAGATCTGACACTATTATTGAGTATAACATTTTAAAATCTTCAATTTAACTCCGGTCTCATATTATTCTGATGAGTGAACGGGTGCCTATGCTCATTTGAATTTTTGTAATTTTCACATTTGATGCACCGTCCTACTCAATCTATGAGATTTCGATTTAAACAAAAATACACGTATCTAATCATTTATAGAGTACTTTCGTTTTTATTGATTAGAATTTCAAAATTTTGATTATCTTATTCTGTACTAGGTGACCTTTTTAAATAATAAGCCTGTTAAGAGAAATTAAAATAAATTTATAAAAAAAATTTTGTTAACTGTAGTTTACTCAAAAAAATTTCATCAAATTTGATCAATTTTTAGGTGGATAGAATATCTAGAAACCCCCATTGAAGGTTTTATCACAGACTGTATATACTGTATTAATGTTTGAGTTAATAATGGCAAAATATATTTAACTAAATAAAACATAAAATATTAATTTTACATAAGATATGATAAAATTGTTGTAAAAGGCATTCCAAAAGCTTCAATTTGACACAGTCTCAATTCAATCGGATAAGTGATCCGTACGCTACACTTAATTAAACTTTCGAAATTTTGATGTTTGACGCACTGCCCTACTAAAGTAAAAAGAATTTAGACAAAACAAAAATACGCGTATCTAATCATTTTTTGTCTAGTTTAGTGTCCATTGATTGAAATTCAAAATTTATTATTAAATTTCCGTGAGAGAATTAACATGCGTCATTTACCTACCTTATTAGAAATTTCAACGCCGTCTCACTACAATGTTCTTCCCAACTTTTACTACATTAAAAAAAATTTCATCAAAATCCATTAATTTTTACTACAGTAGTATAAACCCCCAAAAAACCATTTCAGGGAGTTTTGAAACCAACTGTACATCGATTGCTAACAAGTCATATTTTCAGTAACTGTGACACACTTATTGAGCAATAAATTAAATATTTATTTTTAATTTAACCTAGAAAAGTAAATTTTTATATCGAAATACACTGATAATTATTAGCTAACATTCAACTTAAAATTACATCAATTCTATCCATAATAGCTATTCTACAAATAGGGCATTTATCCACTTTTGTAGAGCATGTATCACATGTTACGATATGCTTACAGTCAAATCTTACTGAAACCTCTTTTTCAAAACAGATTTTGCAATAAATTCTTTGTTCACTTTCAAGTTTAAAGGATTTTTGTGTTCGTTGTAATAATTCATTTGCTGTTGATTTCACATAAACACTAAACAACAAATAACTTATATAGTTAGTCGCTATAAACCTCCAAAAAAATAAATGCAAATTTACATTTTGTATATCTGTCAAACTTATTGTTAATATAAATATCATCCAAATTATGCCTATTTTAAGGCACTTCATAGTCCTGTTTTGCCAAAAATAGTCAGCAAATGCACATATGCTGAGTGCAAAAAACCGTCCTTGAATTGTGAAAATTAAGTAAATGACCATATTAAACAAAATTGCTATTAACAGTATACATGATGAAATTTTCAATTCTTCAATTTCAAATTTATAGCTTATATTCCTTAATATGAACCACAAATATTCAAATCGATATTCGAAAATATTATCAGTTATTAGTACCAGAGACCAGATTAATATGAATTCTAGATATATTGAGTTTATTTTGCTGAAGGATAGGTCCATTTTGCTATATTTTGTTTATTAGATTTTAATCTATAATAAAAACTTTTTATACACCATATGCAACATATAAATTAAAAATTTTGCTTAAATAGTTATATTTTAGTATTAAATTATAATCGGATTAATTCCATTAATTTTTATATAATTATGTTTTTATTTTTAACTAAATTAATAAATTTAAAGCAATACTTATGTGGTTGATTGTGTTTATCAATATCGCCATTTAAGGAACCTATTTATATAATCATAGGGTTACCACACGAATAGGTTTGAGTCGGAACTAAATATAATGTAGTCATTTATTTGAAAATAAACGCTATCAGGCTTTGAAAAGTCATAATTTTTATCAATTCATGTTTACCAAAATCAAATTTCATATTTATAACTTTGATATAATAAAAATTAAAACTAAAGATAAATTTTTATCAAAATATATACTCAATGTGGACACTTTATTAACTAATATTGAGAAAATGAGGTTCAATACATGGCTTATATAGTAATGATATAATTGCTAATTATTTAACGTTCTTTTACATTTCTCATACAGTAAAAGCTCGATATAACTGACCTCGATGTAACGAACATCTCGTTATAACGTACATAACCGGAATCCCGTTCGGCTATAAAATTAAGCTAAAATCCATTCGATATAACGACCTTCGATTTAACGGACAAAAATCTTCACGTTACGAAGGTTCGTTATATCGAGCTTTTACTGTATTAAATTTACATATTAAAAAATTAATTGCAATAAATTTCATTTAAGATATACCTTGTACATAATATTTTGAAAAATTTTTTAATTCATTCTGAATCTATTTAATTCATTTATTATATGGATGTAATAAAAATTTTTATATGGTTATCGCCCATTTTAATAAATTACAAAAAATATATTTAAATTTAATAATTAAACTATTTGTTAAAGCAATGACAATAATTATAAATTTTTTTGTCCATAGTAAAGCAACTTTATTTGAAAACCTTACATGTACGTTTTTATTGCATTTAGCTTTAATGATAAAATTTGTTATCTTATACAAATATTTACTGTCTCCACTTCTATGCTAATCTTAAAGTTGATAAAGTGTCACATTAATGATAAATAATTAAATGCCTAACAAAAGATTAATAGCTTTCATTCTTTGTTCATTTCATTTTTTTAATTAATGTTTTAGAATATTTAGAATTTGTAAATGTATTTAACTTATACTATAATGTAAAATAGTAAAAGTTAGTTGGAGTGTAATTTCAAAAATCAGTTAAAATGAGAACGAAATCTCGATGATAAATAAAAATGTTAGAGAATAGGAATAAAGTTTATGTTGATTAAATTATGTGATAAAAGGGAGCAAAATAAGGGAAAGATAGAGTATATTTTAGTGTATATTTAGCAATTTTTGATGTTAGGGTGACCAACCATCCAGATTTTGAGCTATTTAAAAAATACAGCACTTGGTCCCCCTTTGAGTTTTCCTCAAAATTAGAATTTAAGAAAAATTATCCTTTAGTTCTCCCTTTGAATATTTAAGCTATCCAGATTTGGACTCCATTAGACTTGGTCCCCCTATTTGATGTTTACTTGCATATTTGAGAATTAATGCATAGAAATTCTTTTAATATTAATAACATTGAATTTTTATGTGTCGTATTTGTGTCAATATGTTGTCAATATGTTGTCAAAATGTGGTTAAAATTTGATATATTCGCTGTTTTTCCCATTTAACGTTTTCTTGGAGTTTTCTAAAATAACGTTTGTTTTCATCAGCCAGCTCCCTAATGAGAGGAGATCTCACCAAACCCCCTGTTAACAGTGAGATTTTTACAGTATGCAGGCTGTGGGCAAACGCGTCGGGCCGTAGGAATGTTTTTTAAAAACTGAATATATGGCCAGCATATAGCAGAAAAAATAGCCACTCCTGAGGTTCGAACTCAGACCCTTTGATCCGGAGTCGAAGCCATAGAATGTTGCACCACTTCTCCCCTGTTTTCTAAAATATATTTACAATGTAAATATAATATAATATTTACAATAATTTTATATATTTTAGTAAACTCTGTGAAGTAACGCCTATCTTAGAAATAAGCGATTTAAAAATTACGCTAAAGTTTTATTTGTATAGCGGTTAATATCCAATACATGATATATTATAGCGTTGGGTTCGACTCCTGCACTTGGATCGCATTTCTATCTGTCCGAAAAAAGCATTTAATAAAATAACTATTTTTTAAGTCTTGTAACAATGAAAGATACAGCTTGTAAATGAATGAGGTATCCCATTTTAAAAGTTTATTTCGCAAAGACTAATAAATATTCTTATGTGAAATTTTTTAAAATAAAGAGAAATAATGGGAGGTTTATTCCATGTCATTCGATTTTTAATTGAATAAACATTGGTTGCACTACAGTTGAATTTGTTAATATGGGCTTCAATAGGTGCATAAAAGCATCATCTAGGGGTAAAATCAAAAAGCCTCCAAAATTTGTAAAAATACTCCCCTGAGATTGTCTAACATTCGCATCATCATTTGCACCACAACCTAACGTAATTTGGATATTTTTTTGCTATCGCGCATAGATAGTGTTTTAGTGCACGTAGAGAAGCCCATATTAATAAATTCAACTGTAGTGCAGCCAATGTTTATTCAATTAAAAATTGAATGACATGGAATAAACCTCCAATTATTTCTCTTTATTTGAAAAAAATTTCACATAATAATATTTATTAGTTTTTGAGAAATAAACTTTTAAAATGGGATACCTCATTCATTTGCACGCTGTATTTAGAATATATGTCTTATTATGTCTCAAGAGATTATTATGGATAAGCTTCATTATATTTGGTTTAGTTGATCCCTCCCTTTTTTGACAAAATTCTTGATTTAACGCTATTTCGAAAATTGTTTCTTATATTTTATTTGTGATATTAAAGGTAACGCAAATTTAACTCATAATGAAAGTGAAATATATTTTTTCGAGACGAATGCTCGAGTTCTTATACCTTAAAAAGTTGAGTTCAATATTTAATTTTTAATCTTTAAGATTAAAATATTACGAATCAGGCTATATTCGAGGGGGGAATATAGGGATACTTGACATTTGTTATATCAGATAATTTTTATACTTTATAACAAAACGTTGAACAAAACGCGATATAAAAACAAGTTTTTTCAGACACAATACGAGTACAACAATTTTAACGTAACGAAAATGTTGTGCAGAACTATTTGCTTGTTAGTCATCTCTTATATAACTATTGGTGCCTTTGCTGAGACACCAGTAGATTATAGTCAGCACAAAATTATTAGAGTTTTGCCGAATGAACTCAAACAATTGGATGTGTTGGAGAAAATCAAATCTAACTTTAATGTAAACTTATTTTCATAAGTTTTTAGACACGATTAACATTTTTGTCTCAAATATGATTATAATTGCAAATAATAATAAATTATAATCTAATAAACAATAACCGAAATTAGTAACAAAAATGCGAACAGTGTCTAAAAACTACTGCAAATATATTTTTTCTATGAAATAATGAAGAACTTTATAATTAACAAAATTTCAAAGTTTTCTTTTTAAGTCTTAGATTTACATTTTGTTTCTCATCAATCATTTTTTCAAATTATAGGTCAATTTCTGGAATCAACCGATGACTGATCTCAGACCAGTCCTAACCCTCATAAGTCCAAAACAAGTCGGATTTCTCTCAGCTCTAAACAGTTCAAATATTAAATACGAAATTGCGGCCAATAGTTTTCAGAAAGTGATTGACGCAGAACGAGAACAAAACGATAGAAATAAAGAATTTTTTGAGGCAAAAGTTTTTGATTATGACACAGTCTATCACACATACGACGAAATAAACACAGAATTACAAACAGTCGCCTCCACAAGCGGTCAGTTCTTTTTAATGTTTACATTAATGAAACCGTAAAATATATTAACAATTATTATAAAATGAATAAACAGGCGGAAGAGCTACTTATAAAAGCATTGGTACCACATTTCAAAGCCGTGCCATTCCTTCGATCACAATCACAAATACTACTGGAAG
>JAQGCH010003293.1:0-10874 GCA_034699485.1 Nanhermannia elegantula
CCATTGCATATATATTCGGTGCTTTCGCATCAATTCGCTTGACTTGACCGTTGTCATAGCGACACATTTGATGCAGTAGTAGATCATCTAAAACTGCCTCTGTATTACATATCGGCATAACTTACTCTATGTTTAAGTTCTACTCTATGTCAGTATCAAATTACTTACTCCGCTCTGTCACTGATTTGTCTTTTATTTCTATTTTTCCATTTTTTCTTTACGTTTCAATTGTTCTGTTTCTTAATGTCAATTGAAGTTTGAAATATTTCTTTAAACATTTCTAGACTTAAGTCTTAATGGACTGAAAACTTTTCAGAATTCAAATGAAATATTGTATTCTTCTATAAATGGCTTAATAATTAAGTTTTTCGATTAATGTATAGTTATTTGTAATTGTTTTACTCGAATCTAAAGTGAAATCTAACAGTTTCTGCAATATTAGGTTCAAATTATATTTATATCCAATTATCTCAAGTGTTGCATAATAAATATCAACAAATATCTGTTTCAGACGCAGCATAAGAGTTGTACAAATTTTCTCATAAATTGTTAGAAATACTTTTCCGAAAAAGCAATTTTTGTTAGTCTTCTCTGAAATTATAACTGTCTTTAGAGTTTCGATGAATTGCATTTCTATTTCGTGTCATTCAAATGCCAGCTGTCCTCAGATAAGCATTTCTATGGGTTAAGTCTTTCAGAATATAACATATAAATTTTTAATTCATTCGTCTCAATAACTTCCTCAAAATGAATTCCTATTCATTGAACTGAACATTGTAGTGAATGTGTAGGTTTTATGTTATGAATGTTTAATTATTGCTCTACTTTTGATATATGAAATCTAATTCAGAATAAATATTATATAAATGTTTTCCAACATAATTTGTAAATTCAAATCGTCTAAAAAATTAGGGTTTCATTTGAATATTTCAATAATACATTTGACGTATTAGTTATCCTTTTCTATTATTCTAATTAACATTTGATAAATAAATAAAAACGAAAAAAGAATATTTCCTTTTATGAAATATGATGTGAGTTTATGGAAGACGAGCAGCATATTTATGAGTTCACATATTTATATCTCGTAAAGTGTAAAGTTTTATAATACTGTTTATAAACTAACTTCATCTCTCATATATAGTACTCTGCTGTACACTATGTGAATATTCTTTATTGTAAACTATAGTCCGTGTATTCTAATGAAACTGAGAAACAGTATACTCTTTTAGTGGGAAATTGAAAAGACAACAGATTTGTATTCAAGTGCAGTAACGTTAATATAGCCTTAATATTAAAGATTGAAATGATGAGAGGGAACAGAAAGTACAGTACAATACATATAACAGAAGAATAGAACAACTTTTGTTACTATGGAGACAACTCGAAAAGATGCTTCACTCAGAGCAAGGCTACTGTTAATCATTGTTTAGATTTGAGAAAAACTTTTTATTCTGAAATTATTTGACTGACAAGTTTTGATTATATTTGCAAACAAAGTGTTGTGTCTCTTCTCATTTTTGTTCAGATTTAATCTAAATTTTATTTATATTTATCTCAATTTTGTCGAGATTTGGTTTTAATTTGAATTACATTTTATATGAGGGCTCATGAGTTACAAACTCTTCGACAGTTAACCTTTGAAAGCTCTCATCCTTCGACACTAAATGTCTGTTAAATATATGTTTAAAAAGCATGCATTTGTTGCGAATGTTAATTATATGAATTGAAAAGTTAGCGTAAACTTCAAATTAAGAGCTCCAATCATTCTTGAAATGGCATTTTGTGGAGAACATAATGTAGTCAACCATTTTTTTCGATATAGTGCTTATTTTACTAATTTTTTCATATATATCCAAACAAAACTTCGCTCAATATTTACCTTTTTTTCTCTTGAGTCTCATCTTTTTCTACAACTTTGGTATTTAGCAGTGATTTATAAGACAATTGCCTGCAACAGAGTATAGTATATAGACATTTAGCGTGTCTTTCTTTTTTTCATTCAATTGGAGGGCATTTCCTCGTTATGTCTGTTGAGCTTAGAATGTATTGTATTGTGTTATTCTTGCCATTATATGTGAAAGACTGACAGGACTTACTCCTGCATTTGCTTCTTCTTCTCGTTCGATCCGAATCCATCATTTTGTGCTTCTTTTTTGATTGGTTGCTAACATATGGTTTTATTTCTCAAATACTTTTTTTTGTTGGTTAACACTCACGAGCTTTTTCATTCCGTTCGTTAAGTGGAGTACAGATCGTTTCTGCAATTTAAAGAAGACTTTTGTTATTTTTCGAGATTCCCCCTTATATTTGTCATTCATTTTAAATGCAATATTCTTTTGAAATTTTGATCGAGTTTTTGAGGATAAGAATATTTATAAAAAATTTTAACTTTCAGGTATTAATATCATAACATCTACATTAGTATTAATATCAAAATTTTTATTTTGTAGTTTTATGAATATTTCAAAATTAGTTTCACTGCTCTCAAAGGGCAGTGTAAATAGAAAAATAACTTTGCAATATATAGGTCTAACATTACTCAAAGAATAACATCATTCACATTACTGAACCGATGAGACTAAATATTTTTGTCAACAAATAATATTGATATCCTTTGTTAATATTGAGTTTAACCGCAGTCTCTCTACTCTTTTATTAAATTTGTATAATATAATCAAATTTTGAAAGTATTTTTGCTTTTATTAAATCTAATTTGAATTTTGCAAATATGAACTTTTTATTTGAAAAACCTTTTAGTTTATAAATATACTGTACCAGTACTTTATGTCTCGCTTACATTCAGGTGATTTCGAAATTCCCATTTGATGAGTATTTTTGCAGAAATTGTTATTTTAAAAAATAAGTTTAATTTTAATGCAAATTCAGTGCTTCTAAACTTATATTTGAGTAATCATAATAAACAATCTCTGTTTTACTAATTTTCTATTTATTTATTTAACTTTTCCCAGAGATGAGCTTTCATTTGAATGAAAGCTTCTATTTTTCCTTAGCATTGAAGCATTTCTTAATGATTGCTTTTGGTTACACTTGGGTTTGTTTCACATAAAAATTGTAATAAAATACTTGATATGTCATTAAAAAGACACGTTTCAAAACTTAAGTTAGAGAAATGTGAGCAAATCTTCTGTTAATTCTAAGAGTTGGTGCTCAGTATTATTTATTTCTTTGATTTCCTTTCTTTTCAGTTAACTCTTATATTAAAAAGTGTCTCAAAAGAACCATTAGATGTGTTGTTATGAGTCTTTTGTAGTTATTCTAAATTTGAATGACAGTATTCTCAGAGAAAGGATGACATGAATTGATAACAATCAATATTTCTTAATATGGCTGCTCTTTCTGTTACTTTCTTTACTCTACACAAACGATGACTCTTTATCCTCTCGAGAATTTTATTTCATTCATTTATTAACTGCACAGCGCAGAAACCTTGTTATGAAAGTTTTTTGTACGCACTGTTCTGTACGTTACATATACACAAGACTGCAATGACTGTTGTATTTGATTGTTTCAATTTACTAAAGCAAGTGTTCATTTTTGCGAATTGTGCTCTAATTTTTCTGATTTGATACTTTGCATCGTTAATCACATGCGAATGCGTTTTATATAATCCTTCGCAACATTCTAATTAATGATGATTAAGACTAGAAGGACTTGAATTTGTTTTACATATTAATGTTCAAACTTTGTTGAGATATTTCTATTTCATTGTAAATCACACTATTTGTCAGTTGTTTGTCATAAACTTTTTACTAAATAACACGACTATACAATGTTTAAACGTTAAACAAAAAACTAAAAGCATTGAATTTTATAAAATATTACACTGAGTATTGTGTTAATTGTGTAAATACCTGTAAGCGATATTATTAAATAGAACTATCAATTAGTTATACAATATTTTAATTAACTTTTTTCATAATCGCGTGTATAATACCTATCTGTTAGGCATATATTCTATTTTATTCAATATATATCTGTATTATAAAATGAATTACACTCGCAATAACAGATGCTCTCATATTCCATATTTCAATTTGATTTCAATATCTAGAGTTAGCTTTGATTTGCTATATTCCCAAAACCTGATAGTATTAATCAGAGCTATGAAAGAAAATAGTGATACAAACCCGGTAAAGTGAAAGCTCATACCATTAGTTATATTTATACTGCACTGTTATTTCTGTTATTCCGATGAATGTGATATATTTTGGGTCTGGTTTGGGCTTAAATTCACTACAAATGTTTGCTTTGGTTTTTCTCTCATAACATGAATGAACATAACTTTCTTTTGGTCTTATAACGAATCCACTGTTTGGCTGCACTTATTCAATATTCTTCATTATTTGATTTATGTTTTTCCAAATCTATACTTTCTGGTGCTTTATTTGCTAATGTCTGCAAACAGTTATTTCTCATTTTTCTTGTATTTTCTTTTAACTGTAGTTCTGCTTTTGATCTTATTATTTTCCATTCTTTTCCGCTCACAATAAATGTTTTTTTGTTTGAACTCTAAACTGCTCACACAATTCTGTAATTGATTTTAGTACAGCTCTTAACAGTTCAATTTTGAGCACCACTTCTTTGTATTAAATTCTTTTCTAATAAATAGCTCAATACTTTAGTGTTTGTTTAATTGAATATCGAATGTGTTCAGTCAGTTGTAAACAAAGAGTGACATAAAATCTTTTTCAGAATAAAGTTTAATAAGTTGGATAAAGAATGACGAATAGCTACTGCTGTTATTACATTAATAAATTGTACAGAATTAACTCGCTTTGACATGTTAGTGGTATGTATAGGTACACTGTATGGCAGTTCTGTAATGGAAATAAGATTATATGTTGCGGTCATAGTCAGTGAATACAATTCATTCACGGCTCATATTTTTTGTGCCAAAATGACACACATTTGTAAAAGTAGACATCACTTCACGTTAGGTAAAAGTTGTTTTGCGTACTGACGGCTTATGCGATGACTTCATTTAGAAATATCTCTAGAGAATTGCCTAAACCTCTGAGTTTTGTGAAATATAGAATCAAAAGAGAATTGTATCAAAAGGACATTCACTCAGATATAAGTTGTCATTTGGAGTTACCGTACATCTCATTTGCAATAACGCATAAGAATTGGCAAAAGGATGAGGAGTCCTCTCTTTCTTATATTTGAGTGCTTTTCTTGTCACTCACTTAACCAGAAATGAAATAAATGTTACTTAACTACAGGTTTCTATCCTTTTTGTGGGAATTTTCTTTTATAAAATATTTTGTATGAGGTTTTGTTGTATTACTTCACGCACTTAAACATGAATAAAATTTCAATTTATGTTAAGCTCAATTTTGATTGGATGAAGGATTTGTGTGGACTTAAAATGTTCTCCAATTCATTGAAATTACAATTGAGTGTATGGTTGAGTAAAACATGAATTTTTCAATATGTTTTAAACTAATGTTTAAATATTGATGCGTCAAATCTTATAATAATATTATTATTTGCTGTTTAAAACTAATGTTTAAAATCCATTAAACACTTTATAGTATAACTACAGCATCATATGATTTATTGTATATATTATGCGTACATTACAGTACACTTCAAATCAATTTCAGAAAATTAATAATCTTGAAAAATATCAATAAATGGAAAGGATGTCAATCAGTCATATTTCTCTACAATAGCTCAGACACTACTTAATTCAATTGTTAACTATTTTTTAAAGATTTCATTGGGTTTCAAAACTGTCCAAATCTTGTGCTTATAGATAACAAATATTTCCAAATCAAACGTTTTTTGCTTTATATTTTAGCTGACTTTTTGATTGGCATTAAAATTAAATTATTGTTTATGTTTTATATTAATTTATGATAATTTAAATTAAGAATTAAGAGCAATGTTTGATTCACTTCTACAAAAATAAATAATTTAAAAATTGCGAGTTTTTCTTATTTGTAATTTTGCAGAGTTGTGTGAAATTTTAATTCAATTGTTTTTGTATTTTTTCCAACATTTATTTGAGTTTGATTTGTGTTTAAAAAGAGGCATATTTTGTTTCCCATGAAATAATGAGATCCAAAATATAAATGCAAAATCTTTACACAGAATTTACATTTTTATGTTCGAGCATTCATTCCATGCAACTTAGCTTTCAATATGCTTTTTAAGTTTTCTTTTGTTATAAAACTGATTGAATTGCAAAAATTTTGCTGTTTTCAGTCGAGCAAACCTTAACATTTGTGGTTTATTTTTGGGCATTAATATCAAGCATGAACAGGTACTACAGCTCAGCTCAGTTAGTAGTCCATTCAACTATGGACTGAGTGGTTCAGGTTTGATTGCAGATCGAAACCAAACACTAGGCCAGTTATGTAGTATACCGGCAACTCCATAATCACTGTATTCTTAAAGTCGACGGCTCTTAAATAAGATGTTAAGACTCCTTCCGAAAGGGAAAACGAAATATTATGTTAAGTTATTATCAAACATGCATTACAAACATTTTGAGGATTAAAGATATGTGTCGTGCAAAAAGTGAGATAACAATGCAAATATGCATTAATTATCTCATAGAATACTTCAATTTAGTGTAAGTCCAGAATAAAATCTCGTGCTATTAGAACATTACTAAAGCTATAACTTTAACTATAATATTATTAAGAAAGACCACAAAATGACTAATATTTGTTATATAGAATACACTTTTATAAGATATTTATACAGTCGCCTAAACATTTAATTTTCAAGAATTAAAATCTGTTTTGAGTTATACCTTTATAATAAACCCTGGGTTTAGCGCTTGATTAAAAGTTCTAACATAAAAGCAAAATCACATTAAAGCCAAAAGTAAGTTAATGTCATTTCTCAAACTAATCTCAATAAATGGTAAGACTGAACTTTATTACTTGGGAAACATTGCACTCAAGTGACTTTTTTGATGGTCTCTCAGATGAAAGGTGTAGTGCATAAAACTGGAGTTATCTTATTCGGGAAAGTAGTGAAAAGCTATCTGCTTATGCTCCGTATAGTAATCGCCAAGTTATACGAGTCTTTTATTTATTTATAAGCATCACATTTAAACTTCCTCTTGTTGTTACTCTTTAGTACTTCATTGGTATAAATTGTTTGCGACTCAAGCCTTTGCAATATATTGAGTAAACTTTTATTAGAACACCTTATATAAGATTGATTTTCTAACTCTAATTCAGAAGCTGTTGACATGATTTTATTTCTTTATCAATAATTCATGAAAAAAATACTGAATTTGAACGCAAAACTTTAATATTTATGTGAGTTTTTAAATGTTATGCAGTAATGTATAGTCGCCTCTCGTTATAATAAAGTTTTACTTAATAAATCTCTCGATATAGTAATCAGTTATAGAGCCGTTGGTTCTTTGCTATAGAACTAATGATATAAACACAGCTTATAATGAAAAATCTCAGATTTCTTTGGCATTTGTCTATTTGTTATAACGAGAGGCAACTGTAAAAGTTAATTCAATTATATCTGTCTTAATTATTAATTAACAAAACAAATATTGTATCTGTTGTCTCATAACTTATGTGCTTAACTTTTATGATTTTGTTGAATGTATTAAAGTTAAGTTATTTAAAGTATTATTTGCTTGAAAATGCAGTTAAATCCAGTCCATTATAAGTCACACCTCTATTACTTTAAGAGAAAAAACAAATTGAAAAAAAACTAAAAGACAAGTTTTGATCAAAATTTTGTTGAGTGAGAACAGAGAACAGTGACTTTAATAAAAAGTGAATACCAATTTATCCCTTGAGAGAAAGAACTCTAAAGTTTCTGTTCTCTCACACGTATAGCATTCCTTTTCACATGTATTCATTTTATACCGATTTTATTTATTCGATGGAAACATTCAAATATTTGATAGTAGTTTATCATTACTTCCCAATGTTGGCCTTAATATGAATATAAAATCAATATTTTGTAAAGTTTTCTTCAGCATCCTTCAGAGTGCACTATAAATCACCTGAAATAGCATTGTTTGAGAGTGACTTTGAGACAACTCATAAAGTGTCAGTTTGTTTCTTGACTAGAGCTAAGATCAATGCAATTATATATCTGTTGTTTGGATCTAAAACTTGTGTAATGCATAACTGAATACTTGTGTTAAAATAGTACACAAAAGGAGCATTGAGTCCATAACCAATGATGTTGAAGCAAGGCTTGCATGCATTGTATTTACAGGCTTTTCGTTACTCTAGACTTGTGTGTTATATCTCATCGATTTTAGTGTTTATGTACCTTCTGATGTCGTCGTCCTCTCACTGAATGCTATGAATTGGGTTCTAATAAAACATTAGTGTATAGACCAATGTATACGCAAGAAAGGAAAGACTTGACTAGATTTGTTGCTCACGAGCTCAATGTCGTGCTGTTAGTTGACTGTCAGTGCGAAGTAGAGATGATCGCATCATATAGTGCTCAAAACTGATGTCTTCAATATGAGAACTTTATATTATAATGTTTTGATGCCGATGGCATTCCATCCTCAATGATAAATGATTTGCAATAAATTGTTGAAAGTGTTCGCTCTTTTCTTAATAGCGTTTGCGGTCCATTCATGTATGCAAAGGAATACTGAATTTTCACATGAACTGTGCTTTTGGTAAAGTAAATGGCTCTTTAATGTCCTTATTTTTTAAATGTCTTGAGAGGCAAAATATATTTAGCGGTAAAATTGCTTATGTATTGCAATAGCGTCGGCTCTAACCTTCTATCTCATGCCTCATTTGCTTTTTTGCTCTTCCCTTTGGCAATATCTGTATATCAGACATAAGCCATTGTGTTTGCATACTTTGAATATTCTAAACATCTCAAGCCTCGAATGACCCTCTAGTGAATCGCTTATTCACATTCTTTTATTGTTACTTATTTTTTGTTACTCTTTATTGGAATGCGATCACAATTTTGATATATAGTTATCATAATTCACTTTAGAGAAGTTTCTAATAGTTATCTTTTTTCTAATTATAAAAACATAGATTCCTTTTAAACAATGTGGTCACCAGTTCAAGCGACCAGTGCAACGCCCAGTCCTAATAGAGGATCTCCAGTTGCCAGATGTAAGCACGCAATGTGTGTAACACTCGACGGACACATTTATCTTTATGGTGGCCGAAGTGCTAATCTTCCTCTGAAAGATTTGTGGCGATTCGATGCCGGACAGAATCAATGGGAAGAAGTGAAATGCAGAGGACAACATCCTCCTCATCTTCAGGAACATACAATGGTTGCTTGGAATGTAAGTCATGCCTCACTCCAAACCTAAGTCTGAATTATTTGGCTTTCAAACCAAAATAAATATGATTTATATGTTTTGCTCCCATTCTTGTTATCAATGTTTTCATCCATTGTATTCTTATATATATATCTACAGAATAAGTTATACGTATTTGGCGGTGAAATTGGATTCTCATCAAATGGTGAAACGCCATTATGGATATTAGATTTGGGTCTGTATTACATTCTAGTGGTGTTCAAATTTTTTTGACATTTTTAAACATTAGCTCTTATGTAATTCAATATATTTGTGTATTTAAAAGTTTTTTGCTCTTTGTTTTATATTTGAGCAAACTTTTTATTGAATTTAATTTATTTTTATGTTCACATGAATTCGCTTTTATCTATAAAAGCATTTTTGTTTTTTGCCTATTTTGACATTTCTGACTGAATTAAAGTAACAATTTTGGGATTTGTATTGCAGTGCACGTCATGTTAACCATTTGTATAAAACTGCTGTCAAATATTGCAAATAGTTTTGTCATTTATGTTGTTTATTTGATTTTCAGCCACGACGTCGTGGAGAAAGCAAACGTCTAATCCGTTGCCATCAGTCTCATCAGGAATGCAGCCGACGGGCAGAAGAGGACATAGCGCTGTACTATATGGAGATGCGATGCATGTCTATGGAGGTTATCAAGACTTACGCGGATCATCAGCAGAGTTGTGGACATTCGACTTCAGTAAGTTTTATTTTATGCTGAGTGAGCTGTAATGCAATTCAGTTTAAAGGTCAGCGCTCTATATCTTATAATATGTTTACTATTTGGCAGTTGAATGTTTGAATGTCTTAAATGTTTACTCCTGTGCACAACTTATTGCTAATAAAAGCAGAAAATCTATTGGCAAAGTGTGATATCTATAGAAAACATGTAGAGATGAGCGCAGACTGAGCTTCACTTTATATTGTGAATCGCGATCTCACTATCGCTAACCATTTCTCATGTCGTGTTATTGAATTAGAGAGAATGAGACCCACTGTAACACTTAATGGAACCCTAAGTAATGGCTGGCAATGGCAGAAACTCACAAAACTTAACAATAACATTGACAGAACATTGCATTAGTAACTGCTTAGTCGCGCATTTTAAAGGCATTATATTTTATGGATCTTATAAGAGAAACGGTCCAATTCATTATGACTTTGCCAGTTATCTCATCGGTTACTTCCATCATATTCTTCTGCCCCTTATCTATGTTTTTACAAACTTGAGTTGACTTCAGTAGTATTGATGAGATTAAAAAGCAAAAAGTTCTGATAACTTTATATTATATTTAAAGCTTTTTTGAAGCACAAAAAATCATTAAATATAAGCTCCTATACTGAGGTTTGAAGCACTACAGTCAGGGTTACCACCTGTCTGGTTTTGCCGTGTACTATCCGGGTGGCAAACGAGAGCTTCAATCGGACTATAGACAGGGCTGTTAAAGGGGGAGGTGTAGGTAGGGTGTACCCCCCAACTGGAGTATCCAAAACTAGACCCCCCCCCCCCATGATAAATTGGTAAAGTTGAGTTCAAGTACAGAATAAAATAGATGATTCA